>JAJSOF020000005.1:4280000-4335000 GCA_025594305.2 Periplaneta americana
AGGAAGATTGAATTCTCTAGGCTCATCAGCTAGCCACATGACGGCATACAGCGGGCCATGACACATTTTGAACTGAACACCCAGTAGTTGCCTGGCAACTGAAAGCATAGAGGCGTTTGCTTCGTCTGTAAAACAGAGAGTGCGCATGCGTGAGCATATACTACAGTACTGTTTCTACCCAACGCGTGACGTCACTTATGCTTGCAGATCCCAGGTGGGAAGTGTACATACATACATACATACATACATACATACATACATACATACACACACACATAAAGTGTTCTGTCCAAGGGCAGATCTTCCACTGCAAACCCGGCATTCTCCAATCTTTCCTATTTTCTATATTCCTCTTTGTCTCCCCATATGATCCATATATCTTAATGTCGTCTGTCATACATCTCCATCCGGTACCCAATTCTTCTCCCGTTCACCACTCCTTTCAGTGCATCCTTCAGTAGGCAGTTTCTTTTGAGCCAGTGACCCAACCAATTTCTCATTTCATCTTCCTGATCAGTTTTTTAGCATCATTCTTTCTTCACCCACTCTTTCCAACACAGCTACATTTCTTATTCTGTCTGTCCATTTCACACGCTCCATTCTTCTCCAAATCCACATTTCACATGGTTCTAGTCACTTCACTTCGTCGTAATGTCCATGTTTATTTCACATACAATACCACACTCCACACAAAGCACTTCATTAGTCTCTTCCTTAGTTCTTTCTCCAGAGGTCCGCAGAAGTTGCTCCTTTATCTATTAGAAGCTTCCTTGTCCATTGCTATTCTCCTTTTGACTTCCTGGCAGCAGCTCATGTTACTGCTTATAGTACACCCCAAGTATTTGAAGCCGTTCACTTGTCCTACTATACTCACATACAATGAGTGGGAATTCTGATATTCTATTTGGATACTAAATAGATTAATTGATAAATTGTGAGTGGCTGCATGGGTGAACTTTTTCTTAATGTCTGAATATATGAATAAATTAATTATTGAATCCAATAAATGACTGAATTGACTAATGAATGTAGGAGTAGAAAGACAGACGAGTGGACGGATGGATTGATGGATGCATGGATGATGATGGATGGATTGATAGATGCAAGCATTGAAGGGCAGATGGGTGGGTTGGTGGGTGGATGTATAATGGATGGATGGATGTATAGGTGGTTGAGTGGATGCATGGGTGAGTGGACAGATGATGGATGAATGGATGCATGGGTTGGTGTATGGATGGTGGATGGGTGGGTGGATGATGGATGGATGGGTGGATGAGTGCATGGATGGATGGTTGTGTGGATGGATGATGGATGGATGGGTGGATGATTATGATGATAATAATAATGATAATAATAATGATAATAATAATAATGGTTTATTTTAATTGGCAGAGTTAAGGCCATTCGACCTTCTCTTCCACTCAGCTAGTATGATAGATGGATGATGGATGATTGATGGATGGATGGGTGGATGGATGGTTGATGGGTGGATGGGTAGGTGAGTAGGTAGATGGATGGAGAAATGGATGAATCGATGTATGGATGGGTGGGTAGATGAAGGATGGATGGATGGATGGATGATGGAAGGACGCATAGGTGAATTTACAGTTGGATAAATGGCAGAGGAATGAGTGGATGTTGGGATGGATAAATTGGTGTACGGAAGGATGAATGGAAGGATGACTATAATAACAGTTGATAGATGTACGGGCGGATGAATGAATAAATGAATGAACGATTGAATGAATGAATTAATTAATTAATGAGCGAGCGAGCGAACGAACGGATGAATGAATGAATGGCTGAATCAATCAATCAATCAAAGTATGGATGCATGAATGAATGAATGAGTGAGTGAGTGAGTGAGTGAGTGAGTGAATGAATGAATGAGTGAGTGAGTGAATGAGTGAATGGTTAATGAATGAGTGAACGGATAATTGAATGGATGCATGGGTTGATGGATGGTGGATGGGTGGGTGGGTGGGTGGATGATAGATGGAAGGATGGGTGTGCATGGATGGATGGTTGGGTGGATGGATGAGTGCATGGATGGATGGGTGGATGATAGATGGTTGATGGATAGATGGGTCGATTATGGATGATTGATGGATAGATGGGTGGATGGATGGATGGATGGGTGGATGATGGATGGGTGGATGTATGGATGGGTGGATGATAGATTATTGATGGATGGATGGGTGGATGGATGGTTGATGGATGGATGGGTGGATGGATGGTTGATGGATGGATGGGTGGATGGATGGTTGATGGATGGATGGGTGGATGGATGGAGGAATGAATGGATGTATGGATGGATGGTAGATGATGGATGGATGGGTGGATGGATGGTTGATGGATGGATGGGTTGATGGATAGATGGGTGGATGGATGGGTGGGTGATTAGGTGGATGGATGGAGGAATGAATGGATGTATGGATGGGTGGATGATGGATGATGGATGGGTGGATGGATGGTTGATGGATGGATGGGTGAGTGAGTAGGTGGATGGATGGAGGAATGAATGAATGGATGTATGGATGGGTGGGTAGATGATGGATGGATGGGTGGGTTGATGATGGATGGATGGGTGGGTTGATGGATGGACGAATGGATGGATGGGTGGGTGGGTAGATGATGGATGGATGGGTGGATGGATGGACGAATGGATGTATGGATGGGTGGGTAGATGATGGATGGATGGGTGGATGGATGGACGAATGGATGTATGGATGGGTGGGTAGATGATGGATGGATGGGTGGATGGATGGACGAATGGATGTATGGATGGGTGGGTAGATGATGGATGGATGGGTGGGTGGATGGATGGACGAATGGATGTATGAATGGGTGGGTAGATGATGGATGGATGGATGGGTGGATGGATGGACGAATGGATGTATGGATGGGTGGGTAGATGATGGATGGATGGACGAATGGATGTATGGATGGGTGGGTAGATGATGGATGGTTGGGTGGATGGATGGAGGAATGGATGTATGGATGGGTGGGTAGATGATGGATGGATGGGTGGGTGGATGGATGGACGAATGGATGGATGGGTGGGTGGATGGATAGGTGAATTTACGGTTGGATAAATGTCAGAGGAATGAGTGGATGTTGGGATGGATGAATTGGTGTAGGGAAGGATGAATGGAAGGATTACGATAATAACAGTTGATAGAAGTACGGGCGGATGAATGAATGAATTAATTAATTAATGAGCGAGCGAACGAACGGGAGAATGAATGAACGGCTGAATCAATCAATCAATGAAAGTATGGATGCATGAATGAATGAATGAATGAATGAGTGAGTGAGTGAGTGAGTGAGTGAGTGAGTGAGTGAATTAATGGCTGGATGAACTGATGGATGGATAGATTGTTTGTGGGTGAGTGAGTCAGTGAGTCATTATGTGGATGAATGGACGGACGAGTGAGCGATGACCAGATATAAGAAATATTTCTTTCTTGGATGAAACTGACAATACACTGTGATATTAATTTTATAAGAAAGCCGAAGCACGCAAAACTGTTTCATCTCGAAAGGTCTGAATTTCTCCCGAGACTCGGATGTTCTCTGCAAAGTTGGATATATGGAAAAATATAATCACCTTCCCGGAGATGGAGCGAGCGCTTCTTTGAGGTAGAGAATAATGCAATCTGCGACAGATGAGCGGCTCGTGGCACACATTCACAAAGTTCAAATTTCCACATTTTCTCTCGTCGAGGCAAGTCCTTAGGCAATTTGAGGTTTTGATCCCGCTGCTTCGCTTCCATTACTCTTTTGTCATTTCTATCTCCAACTCTGCTCTTCTTCTTATTCCCTCAGGCTAACATTACCCTCAATGTTCTGCTCCGTCCCTCCATCCAGAATTAAAAGAAAGGAAAAGCTCGAGAAGAAATTAAAATTTGTCAGAGAGCTTTTTGTGTAATTGATTTGGCTTGTTCCGGAGTGACGAATTCTTGCAGAATGTCGTTCACTGATCCCCACCTTTCCTCATTTTATATCTAACACACAATATTCTGCTCTGGTAACATGTTCATTAGTCACCGGCGTAGCTCAGTCGGCTAAGGTGCTTGCCTGTCGATCCGGAGTTGCGCTCGGGTGCGGGTTCGATTCCCGTTTGGGTTTTTTTCCGAGGTTCTTCCCAACCGTAAGTCAAATGTCAGGTAATCTATGGCGCGAATCCTCGGCCTCATCTCGCCAAATATCATCTCGCTATCACCAATCCCATCGACGCTAAATAACCTCGTAGTTGATACAACGTCGTTAAATAACCAAGTAAGAAAAACATGTTCATTAATTTGACAGTTGCTTAAAATATAAAGTCTCCGATTCTGATTGACGTTTCCAAAACAAAAAAAAAAAATTGGTAGAAGAAGTTTTATAAGCAGAGTCCAGAACTTTGGCAGAATGCCTTTTTAAATGTGTTTATGGTCGACCATGCCGAAATGTACTAATTATACACCTGGTAGCAGTCCTTTAATGCATGTCATTAAAGTACACCTACTCATTAAAGTACAGGTCTTCAGCCAATGATAACTCAGCTTACATGTGTTCAGCCAATGACAAGTCAGCTTTGTACCGTTATAAAACCGCAAGTATCGATTATTCTCGGATATGCAATTGAAAGACAATTAGCGAAAAGTCACGGAGGCTGGAAATCCAATACTGTCGCAGAAGGTTATGTTCTGTTACTATAATAATTAGCGTTAATTGTAAATAATATTCAAATAAATTTAATTTGTCATCTCGTTTTTCAATGTCGAATTCAATAATCAAGGTTATAATATTATAATATTATCAAGTTTAACGGGACTACGTCAAGGTCAATGACATTATTGTTCCTCGGAAAAAATCAATACTTTCGCGTCTGCGCACATCTCACAATTCACTACCTAGGACAAGGTCACTTCAGATCTTGTCAGATACAAATAAAATGTATACATTTGAATACCGGTAATTTGAAGTTAGAAATATGGTCGAGCATAAAAAGTCGTATGAAACACGCCTATAATGGTAATTAAGAAGCTCGTATGAAAATTATGAAACTCGCTTGCGCTCGTTTCATAAATATCCATACTCGATTCTTAATTACTATCATTATAGGCTCGTTGCATAATGTACTATAAATCTACTGTATCTTGATTTTGAAATTAAATCTGTACGAATTATACCTTTGTGATTGAAACGGCACAGTTTTATGTTGCCCTTTTCTGCGTTTTTTAATATAAATGCCTAATTTACAAAATAAATGCTTTTTTTTTTTTTTGCTTATATTTGATTCGATGAAAGAGTAGTAGAACGGAGAAAAATTCTCTCCGGCACCGGGATTTGAACCCGGGTTTTCAGCTCTACTTGCTGATGCTTTATCCACTAAGCCACATCGGGTTCCCATCCCGGTGTCGGATCGAATCCTCTCAGTTTAAGTTCCACCTCTTGGTTCCCTCTGGTGGCCGCCCTCTTCACTACGTCGTAGATGTCTAGATGCCTACATAGGTTGGCCACCAGAGGAAACCCAAGAGGTGGAACTTAAACTAAGAGGATTCGATCCGACACCTGGATGGGAATCCGTTGTGGCTTAGTGGATAATGCATCAGTACGTAGAGCTGAAAACCCGGGTTCAAATCCCAGTGCCGGAGAGAACTTTTCTCCGTTCCATTACTCTTTGATCGTATGATGACGCAGAATATCTGCATGGAAACATCATATGTACTTCGGTACATTAAAATAATATACTTTATTTGATTATTTATTAATTTATTATTAAAAATTGCCTACAGATATATTTTAATTTATTTCTATAACCGCTACAATGAAAGTGACTTCACCGAATGTATATTATTGTATTTCAGTCAGTTCATATTCTCTTTGCAACAATGAGTGCTGCCGTGCAAAAATGTGTAACAGTGAGCGTTTTAATTATCGCTTGTGTTTATTTGACAAGGCAACAATGAGTGCGGGTCTAACGTTATTTTTAACGGTTATTTTTCTTTCAGTTTTCATTGCGACGTTGTTGTAGCTAGCTAAATATTTCATATCGCAACATATCAGTACAATCAAACACAAAAATGCACTTTCCAAGGCTACTGGGAAGAAGATTTCTTTGCTTCCAACAGTAATTGCAACATCAAGTCGAAAATCTCAATTTGCACTCGACGTATGTAAAGCTTTTCTTGGTGCCGAAATCCCTTTGTGGAAAGTGCAAGGTTGTGGGTCTAGTGCAAGGTTTTTGTAATTGCCTTTTATTGCGTATTTTAGCTATTTATGATGCCTTTTTGCCTGCCTATTTTAGCTATTTATGATGCCTTTTTTCCTGCCTGTTTTAGCTATTTATAATGCCTTTTTTCCTGCCTATTTTAGCTATTTATAATGCCTTTTTTCCTGCCTATTTTAGCTATTTGTGATGCCTTTTTGCCTGCCTATTTTAGCTATTTATGCTGCCTTTTTTCCTGCCTATTTTAGCTATTTATAATGCCTTTTTTCCTGCCTATTTTAGCTATTTGTGATGCCTTTTTGCCTGCCTATTTTAGCTATTTATGATGCCTTTTTTCCTGCCTGTTTTAGCTAATTATGATACATTTTTGTCTGCCTATTTTAGCTATTTATGATGCCTTTTTTCCTGCCTGTTTTAGCTATTTATGTTGCCTTTTTTCCTGCCTATTTTAGCTATTTATAATGTATATTTCCCTGCCTAATTTAGCTATTTATAATGCCTTTTTGCCTGCCTATTTTAGCTTCTTATAATGCCTTTTTGCCTGCCTATTTTAGCTATTTATGATGCCTTTTTGCCTGCCTATTTTAGCTATTTATGATGCCTTTTTGCCTGCCTATTTTAGCTATTAATAATGCCTTTTTGCCTGCCTATTTTAGTTATTTATGATGCCTTTTTTTCTGCCTATTTTATCTATTTATAATGCCTTTTTTCCTGCCTGTTTTAGCTATTTATGATGCCTTTTTTCCTGCCTATTTTAGCTATTTATAATGCCTTTCTTCCTGCCTATTTTAGCTATTTATGATATCTTTTCGCCTGCCTATTTTAGATATTTATGATACCTTTTTTCCTGCCTATTTTAGCTATTTATGATGCCTTTTTGCCTGCCTATTTTAGCTATTAATAATGCCTTTTTGCCTGCCTATTTTAGTTATTTATGATGCCTTTTTTTCTGCCTATTTTATCTATTTATAATGCCTTTTTTCCTGCCTGTTTTAGCTATTTATGATGCCTTTTTTCCTGCCTATTTTAGCTATTTATAATGCCTTTCTTCCTGCCTATTTTAGCTATTTATGATATCTTTTCGCCTGCCTATTTTAGATATTTATGATACCTTTTTTCCTGCCTATTTTAGCTATTTATGATGCCTTTTTGCCTGCCTATTTTAGCTATTTATAATGCCTTTTTGCCTGCCTATTTTAGCTATTTATAATGCCTTTTTGCCTGCCTATTTTAGCTATTTATGATGCCTTTTTGCCTGCCTATTTTAGCTATTTATAATGCCTTTTTTCCTGCCTGTTTTAGCTATTTATGATGCCTTTTTCCTGCCTAATTTAGCTACTTATGATGCCTTTTGCCTGCCTATTTTAGCTATTTATAATGTCTTTTTTCCTGCCTAATTTAGCTATTTATGATGTCTTTTTGCCTGCCTATTTTAATGATTCATAATGCCTAAACTTCTGGTCTCTGGTTATAAGTATGATTTTTTTTTTTCCGTTTTGGAACCTACATGTTTTGAGTACTGAACGTAAAGTATCGTCCTGTTTATTGCTAAATGTCCCTGTGAATGGTACACAGGACGTATAAGTTCGTAAGATGTTATAAAACGCTTGAAAATAATAATGTCCTAAAATTGTCACATATTTCCTTCATAAAAATGGAGGTACAAATATGGAATACTATTAACAAGTTACAAGATTGACAAAATTGGATAGTCAAAATGATGAAGAAAATGAAAATTTGGAAGCCACGTCTCAAGACTGAGGGGCGACAGATGGACTTATAAGAAGACTACCATGTGGGACTCCATGCAGGCAAACGGCTTCAGGGCAAAACAGGCGCACTTCTTCAAGGAGCGAGCAGACCAACAGTGGTCTCGAGTAGCAAGAGGAAAAAGTGAATGCAAACACCTCGAGAGTCACCTGAACAGTGTGGGAAAACTAAATAATACGAAGACAATGAGACATTATCAAGGATTAAAAAGTCAGAGCTTTCTCTCTAGTAGGAAGCTTTTGCTCTTCAAGGGACAAAATAGACTATCTTTATCTTATCTCTTAAGAAATATTGTAAATCTACTACCTAATATTGTACTAACCTATGTATCTATACATAGATTTTTGATAGCCGTCCCAACCTGGGTTTAATAATCGGCCTCCTAATCAATTCTAAATGAATATTTATATTTCATTCAATTTTTTTTTAATGGAAACCCTAGTTAGGTAGGCTATCATCGAAAAACTTATTGAAAATACAACAGACAATTTAGACTACAACACAAATTACATTTTATAAAGAATAGGCTATAAATGATGATTAATTATGAAAATTGATGACTTGAGAGCAGTAATATTGACTGTAGCTAATAACAATCATGTTTGCAGCAAATTATGAACACAATAGTCCACATTATAGAAACAATTTGCTTAAGTTCAATGAGCAAGAGGCAAGCATAAATCCTCAGGGGCCCAAACAGCAGTTCCCAAGATATTCACAGCTGACTCAATCCAATTTAGAACAGTAGAGCAGAATATGCAAGTCTGTGCTTCATTTCCACAACGTCTATACATTTAATCACCTGTAATGTTCACGTCTCCCAGATGTTTTTGCCGGAGGTCATGATCTCTTACAATAATATACAGTAGCGTGCAAATTAATCCGAACAACATAATTACTTATGCAAAAACACTCAAACGGGATAAAAAAAAAGGATCTAGGACATACCTCAGTAATCTATGTGGCCTCCCTTGTTCCTAATAACAGCTCTGAGACGATTTGGCATGGATTCCAATAATTTACCACAAATATTCTTCATTTCTTCATCGGGAAACCATACACCAATGAGGGTAGAAATCATCTTCTCCTTTGTAGAACAATCCATTTTTTGCATTCTTCTTTTGCAAATTGACCACAAGTTCTCAATGGGGTTGATGTCGGGTGAGTTGCCTGGCCAGGGGAGTACCTGAATATTCTTCTTGTTGAAGAATTCTGTAGTTTTTCGAGACGTATGGCATGGTGCCAGGTCTTGTTGGAACACACCTCTCCCATCCGGAAATGATTTTTGCAGCTGGGGTACGATTCTGGTTTCCAATAAGTGAATATATTTGTCAGAATTCATCATTCCCTTGATTGGTATTAATGCTCCAGGCCCTTCATGCGTACAACAACCCCAAAACATTACTTTAGGGGGGTATTTGGGTGCTTGTTGGAGATGAGCTGCTGTTACTTTTTCGGATCCTTCCCGTACGTAAGAAACACGGTGGCCGTGGACCTCGAAATGAGACTCATCGGAAAAAAGTACATTCTTCCAGTGATTCACTGTCCAGTGTTGATGTAATTTTTCCCACATTAAGCGTTTTTTGCACATAACAGGGGTTAGCAGTTGCTTCTTAATAGGCTTACGAGCCCTTCGTCCAGCTTCCAAAAGCCTACGCCGCACTGTTGTGACGTGAATATTTGCCCCAGTGGTAGCCATTAACTCAGGTTAAGTCGACAGCAGTTAGTCTAGGATTTAATTTACTTTTCCTGACAAACGATCAACTGCAGGTGAAGTCTTCCTTTTCCGGCCACATTTTCCTTTTTTCTGGGGTGTGATGGATCCAGTCTCCCTGTATCGTTTTATGATCGAATTAACAGTAGCCAAACCGATGTGACATTCTGCAGCAATTTGCCTCTGTGTCATAGAAGAATGCTCTGCTAATGTTATAATTTTAGACCGTTTTCGTGGAGTTGTATCCATTTGTGAAGACGCCAGAATGTACACAGGATTGCAGTATTAAGTCTTCAACATAACTGAAATGCTTATAAGTACAAAACGACAGCCAAAATGTCACATATTATAAAAAAATAATAACGACAGACCTTCAACAATGGAATTACACGTACTATAGATGTCAATTAAAGTGGTATGAGCAGCTGTGAGGCCAACAATGACAGAAAATGTAAAAATATATCGTGTTCGGATTAATTTGCACGTTACTGTAAGTCCACCGCTGTGGAGTAACGGTTAGAACGCCTAACTGTGAAACTAGGGGACCCGGGTTCAAAACCTGATTGAGAAAAAGTTACCTGGTTGTGGCTGTTTTTTTTCCGAGATTTTCTAGGAACTTTCGGCGATGGACTGGATTCATCTCGCTAACATTATCACCAGGCTTCGAAACTTCGGACCCGATAGAGTAGTTCAGTGGGAAATCCGTATAACGGCGTACTGAGTATAGTGGTAAAGCGTACAGTGGGTGGGGTACTGTAGAATGGATGCCAACAAATACGCAAAGGAAAACGCTCTGGATTTGAAGGTTCTGACGAATAATTTGGTTTTCATACAAACCTATTTTCAAACTGTGTCTGAAACTATTACACGGTTAGAAAAGTCAGAGCAAGAGATGCCGGAAGCCTTCAAATTAATTGAGGAAATGACACAGAGAATTAATGAGACACCAAGTACACCGGGTACTGAACGTGTAAAACAGAAGTGGAAATCAATTTTGTGTAAAAATAACGGATATGGAGCATTGTGTAACATAAACAGCAAATTAGTGGACAAGAGTCACCCGAGAATAAAAGACTGTCCCTTAGAGACTGCAATGATATTAGGTTTCTTCGTTTTGCTCCTACCACGTCATGCGACGTAGAGCTCAGCTTTTCACAGTACAAATTGTGTTTGTCAGATAACCGAAAAATATTTACGTTTGAGACACTGAAAATGTATCTTGTAGTACATTGCAATTCGGTACTGTAACTGAACTTCCTAAAGACGAGCAATAGGATAAATGAAGAAATTAAAATTGCTACATGTTTATTTCCACCATTAACACTGTGTATAATTAAACACAAATGCTTATAAAAGACAGGAGAATAAATGCCTTTCACATTCTTTTGACAATGTCATTGTGTAATGTATATTTACTTTCAGAATGTACATATGTCTGTTTCCACATACTACCGTACTCTACTCTAAATAGCAACGTTGTTACCTCAACACATCTCTGCCTTTCACTACCTTCTCCTCCCTCTTCTTCTTTTTTTTTCTCTTTTCTTTTTTTATTATCTTCATATATTACTTAATCATTTGTATTTGTATGCCATTTAGTAGGACTTTGCTAATCAACATTTTATGTCTTGTAACCCATATGTATTCTCCAATTAGTATATTAACTGAATAATATATCTCAAGCAAATTAATCGTCCAATTTGTCTCGGGCATTTTAGGTCTTATAAATTGTGTGTGTATGTGTGTGTGTATTCCCCTTATGTTTTGTAACTGATTTTGATTATGTGTGATTTTCTACTTTATTTTATATCTTATGTAACTGATCTTGACTATTTGTAATTTTATATTATGTAACTGATCTTGTCTATTGTAATTTTCTACTATATTTTATGTAATTTCTAAGGTATTTTCTTTTGTGTTGTTTTGTAATAAAATTTTGTATCTCATGTATACTATTGAAACCTGGTTGAGTGGAAGAGAAGGCCTCATGGCCTTAACTCTGCCAGGCAAAATAAACCTCCTACTACTACTACTACTACTACTACTACTACTACTACTACTACTACTACTACCACTACTACTACCTGCAGCGAGTCAAGAACCTATAGTGCATGCAAAGTAAACTTATTGTATCGGGTCCCAAGTCTCGAAGCTTTAATATCACCTTCAACTCACTGAGAAGCTACATAACCACAGTAATTGGCAAAGCGCCGTAAAATAACCAATTAACAAGAATAATAATACATTTTAACATGTTTATCTCTCTTAATAAAGTAATGTCATTAGCCGTATTCAAAAGGTTTTTCCACCAGCGCGCGCAGAAGATCGAATTTCTTTTCTTTTCGTTGATTCTTCTCTGTGATTGCACTCGGCTGCAGTACAGTATTATGATCCAATTATCCGAGTCGCGCCTGTGGCTAAGTGCTAGCGCGCTGGTCTTCCAACCATGCGGCCCGGGTTCTATACCCGGCGAGGTCGAGATGGAATTAGTGGTGTGCAAAGCAGATGCCTTGGAGTACTCCGTCTCGGGGTACTCCCGTTTCCCTCTAACATTCCGCCAACACTCCACTTCCCCTCACTTCATCTATCATCTGCAATAATAAAAAAAGACTGGGGTGAAATCTTTGGGGTAGTACGAGTTTCCGGTGCTGATATAGGAAGGGGTTGGGGCTCCGAGCTCTGGGGCTTATCGTGTGGGGATGGCACTATCAGGGGCTAAGGCAGGATGGCCCAACTATCAGCTTCGGATTCACGAATATCCAGGTCTCGGACTTGGACAGTCATTGCATATATAGGGCGTACAATGAGCCAAATGGTGCCTAAGTGTCTCGTCAAGCCAGCCAGATGACTTTTACAGTACTTAACAATCTCAGCTCTTCAGAAAACATCGTATTTTGTTACCAACATTTGGAAAACGAAACGCCGCTAATTGCTATCTTTTTTTAACACTCGCTTTAACATCTCTGATCATATCGTAATTGCTATCTTGTATGTATTGACTGTGACTCCTAATTCAAGCCTGCATTTCTGCGATCGCCATAAAATTTTCTCAGTCAGCGCACATTGGATGGTATTCATACATGCTTACAGCTAGAATATGGAACAAGTCAAAAAACTTAATACTATTATAAAGTCTTAATTTATAGTCACAGTCTAGATGAAATATATATATAGACGAGATTTACAATATAGTCTACTAGTACAACACAAAGTTTTAGTATCAATTTCATGAAGCGTTGTTGAATGTCATGTATTCACCTACAGAATAGAAGGCGTGAGAAATTAGGTACTTCTTTAATTTGGCCCTAAATAATCTTATGTTTCGAGTTTAATTTTTTATATCGATAGGGAGGCTACTAAAAAATTTTACTGCCATATAACGCACTTCTTTTTGATAGCACGATAGACTTTCCGATGGAGTATGAAAGTCATTTTTGACGTGTATTTATGCTATGAACTGTTGAATTAGTTACAAAGTTTTCACGATTACATACGAGGAAGATTATTAATGAAAATAAATACTGATAAGCCATGGGCATTATTTGTAGTTTTTTTAAATAGTTCTGCACGATTCCCTAGATTTGGCACCTACTATTATTCTAATTACTTTTTTTTGTAATAGGAATATACAGTTACTATCTGTGGAATTTCCCCAGAATATTATTCCAAAACTCATTACCGAGTGGAAGTATGCAAAGTATATTGTTTTTAAGGTATTGATATTTACTATCTTTTGCATAGATCTAATAGCAAAACAAGCTGAATTTAGTTTGGGGGTAATTTCTTTAATATGATTTTTCCAATTTAACACATTATCGATTTTTAAGCCAAGAAATTTGGTTGTTGTCATGGAACTTGTCTTATTTTTGACACACAATAAATAAGATTACTTTTTAGATCATAGTCTGAGAATCTGTGCCTTCACAAATTATTTCTTATCACTTGGATGAGACCTGCTAATGAATTATGCAAGATCGTCAACTCTCCCGGGCCAGACACGCATAAAGAAGCTAAGCATTTGCGAATTTCTGCCCGTTTCAACGGGATGCAAAATATTATTCTTAATAAAATTATAAAAAATATTTTTATTCCATTTACACTTTGATCTGTTACGAATATGCCCCTTCAAAGAATCAATACTGAGATGCAAAGATTGTTGACTTTCCATTCCCATCAATATTATCATAACTCCAAGTTTATTGAATTTTATAGAAGTCATCTTCCGAGGGGCCGTTGGGGGTGCAGAGAAGAGGGGGACTTCGGAAGCCTCTTAAATCAGTCTCTCTCTTTCCTTTCTTTCATACTCTTGATTGTACCCACTTCCTACTTCTTATTCTAATTTGTTCTGTACTTCTTCTATACATCGAATGAGAAATTAACATTCCCGAAGCACAGAATTTTATAAATGAACTAAAAATTGCTTCAATGAAGTTTATACAGAACAGCTGAACTTATTACAAGTGAAGAAATATACCTGAGATAAAATGGAATAGATACAGTTCGACTATATCTCATTAACCCTTAAATTCGGCAAAACTTCATTTCTCACATTAGTTTATTAAACCGTGTCGGACTGTAAAGAAAACAACTATCGCAATATCCACATTTTATATGTTGTGCAGTATTTGTTTTTAGACTTTAATGTACTTAACGTAAGACAAATTTATTATATTGTATTAATAAAATTCATACATGAAAATCGAAATAATTTTGAATTGTATTCTCATAGTTATGAAACAAAAGGTATGAATTCTTTAAGATTGTTTGAACCAAAATGCAACACTGTTACAGTATTTAATCATAGTAGTAATTTAGGCCCAAGAATATATAACAAATTTATATTTAAATATCCTAATCTTGTCAATTCTAATAGTTCTAGTATTAAATTTAAAAAGTTATGTATGGATTTTATAAAAATTGAAAAATTGTAAATTTAAATTTCTATACTATAACTGCACAGTAGACATAAGACAAATTGTATTGTATAATTATTAATTTCAATTCAGGAATCCGCCCCTGAGCACGAGTTCTACTCTTTCAGGGGCGAGCTAAAGTTTTTTTGTATATATTATATTTTATGTTACAACTATTAGCAAAATAATAAATAAATAAATAAATAAATAAATAAATAAATAAATAAATAAATAAATAAATAAATAAATAAATGGATGAATGGATGAATGAATGAATGAATGAATGAATGAATAAATAAATAAGTTATAGTATTGTGAAATTTTAATTTTCCTACCATTTTTTCTATTGTTCTATTAAAATTATAGCATATAGCCTATTAACCTGCTGTATCCTATAGAATACATTGGCAATTTAAGGGTTAAATGTCATTATTCAACGAAACACCGACAATGACGTAGAGAGTGGGGCAAAACAAAATGTAACCGAAGTGGTATCACTGATTATGGTACATTTAACGCACAATTGATGATATAACATTCTAATGACCGGTTTCTCCAAGTATTGTTAGAACATTTAACGAATGTTAAACTCCAAACAATTTGTTAAATGTAGTTTTTTCATGTCTTCAACACTAGTTTGGCTTAACAGATTGTTAAGTGTATGATTTTAATCAGTTAACTCATTTGACAGACAGTTAAATATGGCAGATGACACCACTGCTGTTCAAACAGAAGTTGTGAAAATAATATTTCATGTCTCTCTTTAAGGAATATTTCGTGAATGATAACATAACATTTAAAAGACAGTTTGGAAAGCTAATATAGGGAAGATAATCTTCAAAAGTAAACTGATTGTCATATTGGCTGCTTATTTTGATACTGAGCTAGTATTAATTGAATATTTAGAAAATGTGGGATCTCAACATGGCAAGGTAACTAGGAATGATGATTTATATACTGTGCATAATACTCAATTTGTGACAATATAAATTTTCAAAACGAGTAGGCCTCAAAATTTACAAGAAATTTAAACCAGACTTGAAATCCTACAAACAGAAATAGACCACTTACTCCAATTCAGCATCTACTATTTACTCTTGATTCTAGAAAATTGGTTCTTTTCAACTAACTGCAGCCAATGTCAATAGTATTTCAAAATACACAGTGAGTATTATATTAAAAAGTTTTCAGCAAAAATCGCTTCTTTGAGAAGTCATCTATTAACATTAGTACTATAACCTCACTTTGTAATAATATTATTATTCAATAGTAGTCACCTACAACTTTCATTTGTTTTCTTCTTTATCGGCCATGGCCTACTGCACCAGGTTATAATTTTATACATGTTTCATGACTTACTCTACAATACAGAACTTAAAGAATAATATCAGCCAATAAAAAAATGTCCTTACATGTGCAGAATCATTACCAACTGTTATTGAGTGGTTAAAATAGTGTTAAAGACTGTTATAGTTAAGTGTTGGTGTTTTAAATAAAACGATGTTGAAGAAATGGAAAATACATTAACAAAACGTTAAAAAAAAAACAGACTGTTAATTCAACACTAGTTAGGCCAAATTAAACATTTCTTGGAGAAACTGGTCATGAATATGCTAAGTGCCAAAGCAACTTTGTGAGATATTGATGAAAAATACACTGCGAAATGCATGTTGAGATACCTACAACACCGTCTTTTGGCACACGAATGAGTCAAAGTTGAAATACGACAAAAACAATTTAGTATGATATTCTCATATGGATGTTTCTCCCTTAGATTGAAAAAAATGAAATTTGAAAAGTTGGCACTTAGCACATTTATGACCAGTTTGTCCAAGTAATGTTTAATTTTGCTTAACGAATGTTAAATTAACAGTCTGTTTATTTTTAACGCTTTGTTAATGTGTTTTCCATTTGTTCAACATAATTTTGTTTAAGATAACCAACACTTAACCATAACGTCTGTTAGCACTATTTTAACTACTCAACAGCAGTTGGTAATGATTCTACACATGTAAGACAATTTTTCATTCGCCAAAATTAATCTTTAAATTCTATATTATGGAGTGAGTCATGAAACTTGCATAAAATGACAACCTGTTATAGTAGGCCACGCTCCATAAACAAACAGTTGACAAATGAAAGTTGTAGGTGACGTGCTGAATAATAATTACAAAGTAAGGTTATATTTCCTCATTGCTATTATGGATACGAAATACGAAAGAAATAAAATAACACTGATGTATTTAAACAGTCCCAAGTATTTTTTAAGTGTTATATTACCAGTCATATGCTAAACATTCCCTACAGAGAGACACAAAATATTAATTTCGCAACTTCTGTTCGAACAGCTGTGGAGACATCGGCCATATTTAACTAACTGTTAAAAGAGTTAACTGCCCGAAATCCTACATTTAAAATTAACAAACTGTTAACAATCTGTTAAACCAAACTGGTGTTGAAAACATACAATTTTATTAATTAACAAACTGTTCAGAGTTTAACAGTCGTTAAATTTTCTAACAATACTTGGAAAAACCGGCCATCAGAATGTTATATCTTTAATTAGAACAACAAATTTTATAGTTCCATAAACCATATAGGAGCACTATTCAGGGATTACATCTCCCATCACTGAATCAATTTTCTCACGTAATTGTGGTACGGGTGTGAAACATTGCTCCTTCTACAGAAACGAATCACATATATAGCCAAGTCTGGACTTCTAGAGAAAAGGAAAGGCAGTCTCTCTGAACACAAGGCATTCTAGATACAGTTCTTCTGTTCTCCTGGCCTGTACAGAGTGGATGGTAACCTCTACACCAAAATTAAACTGGTAATAGATCATGACAAGAGATTTAAAAAATCTAAATAAGCTTTTCCTCTAACATCTGTTTTAGAGGAAATCGTTATGTTTCTATGAAGCATTTGGCAACATGATGGCTACTGCAATAATTGTAGCAAGCACGATCTGGCTCCTTACCTTCCCCTCCCCCTCTGCTGTAGTCAGTCGATGACACGCGACAGTGTACTGCGTTGAAAGATTTAATTTAAGGATTTTTGTAACTATTCAGTTTCATTTTATATTTAAACCGTTTAATTTGCAAAAAAGGATTCAAGTCATTAACTGTTCAGATTATTTTTACTTAAATAAATAAGTAAATAAATAAATAATTTTATGCTAATATTATCTCTAATAACAATAAATAAATTTAGGTTTATTTTATTTTATTTTTTATTACTTTTATTTTTTATTGCTGTAATTATTGTATAATTGTAATGGTATTATTGTATATTATATATCACTGCCACCGGGTGTATACCCAATAAACTGTAGTGTTAATAAATACATACATGCATATATTTTTTTACCAAAAAGCATTTACAGATTTAAATGCAGGTTTTCAACATTCTAAATCTTGACTTCTCTGCATGTTCTTGTATACCACAACATCAGGATTAGTTTTATTTGTATTAATGTAACTTGCAGTATATTCAGGATCAATTTATGCAGACTATTACACTTTTACTACGTCATACTACTTTTGACCAATAAAACGGTACGAAAGGACGTATTTCAACCAATCATGGCTGCTTATCGCACAATTTTATCGCGTCCCTAGCATTTGTTTAAGTTTGCCAACATTTCAAACTGCGCTAGTCTGGACGTCAAAAAAAAAAAAAAAAAAAAAAAAAAACAGAAAATTACAAACCACTCCAGTCGATGCACAGCACTTTCAAATATGACTCGCATTGGCATTCAAGAACAAGAATTAATAAAGATCACTGGTCATCCCTATGCATCTTCCCTGAAATCCTATTTACAAATAAATGAAGAGCACCATTCGGAAATCCTGAATAAGTTGAGGAATACACCATGTACATCAACGAGTTGCACTTCTTTTATGCACACGTCCAATATAACATCAACTGAACCACCAGCCACTAAAGCATTCAATAATTGAAGGGTTGATAGGAAAAAAAACCCATGTCAGTTTTAGCCGAAAATGAGATATTGGTACTAATGGAAAGCTAAAATCATGTGGCGTCTGTATATGCTTAAAATACAAGCAATATATTTATAAAGCATTGGGATATTTATACCTATACTTTCAGTTTCCTATCCTTTTTACATAACGAGGTATAATGTTTTTTCGCTCCCCTGAAAAAAGTGTTTTTTTGACATGGGTTGTTTTTCCTATCAACCCTTCAATTGTTTCTTTTAAAATTATTCATGTTTATTTTTATGTCATCATCGTTACTTTAAACTTTTCTTGTTTATTTCATCATCCCTAATTAAAACTTTTAGTTAAAACACTTGTTTATATTATTTAGGTTATAGGTTATGTTATAGCTTCTGCTATATGATATCATGGGTAGTCACGTATCAGAGATTGTTTAATTCTAAGATTTATTGAAAATCATCTGTCAAGTGACGTTGATTACTGGGATCCGGATGATTGAAGTGGAATGCAACTGTTTTAATAAAAATGAAATTGAATCAACAAAGCCTTCTTGACTAGTAATCGTCTACAGAGTTCAATGAAGATTCCATAGTTGGCACACCTGATAATATCACATAATTATAACACATCACTGCCATCTAGCATGCGTCTAGCGTAATATTTTACGATGAAAGAGTAATGGGACGTCGGATCCCGGCCAACTAGTCACTCATTACGAGTGCACATCAGCACATGTGTGGACTTCGGTCCTAGGTTCACAGATATCTATGACGTAGTGCAGAGGGCGGCCACCAGAGGGAACCCAAGAGTTGGAGCTTAATCTGAGACGATTCTTCCGACGCCGGGGTAGAATCCGGTGTGGCTTAGTGGATAAAGCGTCAGCACGTAGAGCTGAAAACCCGGGTTCAAATCCCGGCGCCGGAGAGAATTTTCTCCGTTCCATTACTCTTTCATCGTATGATGACGCAGAATATCTGCATGGAAATATCATACGTACTTCGGTACATCATAATAATATATAGCGTAATATTTGTAATGTTTAGATGGTACAATAAAACATTTGAAGACAGTTGTATTTTCGTAAGTAAATTAATATTTTATTGTATTGGAGTACTTCGTTACTTCTAATCTTTACATACTTTCTTTTAACCGTGTAATAGTCAATTAAATCCCACTCGAGTTTTGATTTTCTCTACATGAATCAAAACCTCTAGTGAGATTACTGTTGATAAATAATTGTTTCGTTTGGCAGTCAATTAAGAAAAACACGGCCGGTCTCTTTTTGTTTCCGTGAGTGTACACATTCAAAGAAATTAGAATGCCAACCACATTTTCGAATTTAATTTCATCACTATCAACTAATCCATTTATTCTGTCCCCAATAAAAGGTAAAACTAGACTGAACTGTTTACAGTCAATTCTTCAAAAATAATGCACTTAATTCCTTCTTGCTCGCACTTGCAGGTGATACCCATACCTTCCCACTCACCATCCTTTGTTCTCTCCCACTATCTCCCTCTCTCTTTTCCCTTCACGTCTACATTTTCCTTGCTAAACTCATTTTTTTATTCTTTATCTCCGTCTAATATTCTACTCTCCCGCCCTCCGAATCTTCCTCTCATTTTGTTTTCCCTCTCTTTCTCCTTTCCCACTCAATTCAAAAGTTTTCAAACTTTATTCCCGGTTCCATATTTTCCAGTCACTTTCCTCGTTACTCGAATCGAGTCTAATGAATTCAACATGGCTCCCCAGCGCAAGAGACCGCAAATTGTCCCCCATCCAGTTTACTCACGTCAAAGACTGTTCGTTCACTTTTCTATTGTTCTTTTTCCAGTTGCATAAGTATTAAATAAAGTCATAATTACTTGCAAGCATACATTTTTCATTGTAGATTGTTCCAGCAGCTTGTGCTGCGATGTCTGCTCTTTCTCTAATTAAAAAGGAAGAAGCTTTCATCGACTGTGCCGGGATGAAATGCGCAGCTACATACAAACAACACTTACTTGGATGAAGACTGTGAAGACTCCCAGCTCTCAGCGTGTGTTCATTATTTTAACGACTTTGCAACTAATTCGGACGCCGATTGCTGTGTGCGAGATTTGAAACTATTTACATCTTCCTACTGCTTAACAAAATCGATTCTTAAAATTATTTACTTTCCTGGAATGAAAATCTTCAACCAGACTATTATAAGCAGGGGCGGACGCAGGATTTTTTTTCGGGGAGGGATTTGAGGAGATAGTAAAAATGGAGTAATGAGAAATAAGTTTATATACTCACAATTTATTTCAGAGTCACAGACATTTACAAGTTGGCCTGAGTAGCGTAGTCGGTATAGCCTTCTGTGCTCGAAGTTGCGGGTTCTACCCCAACCCAGCTCGATGGCGTTTAAGTGTGTTTAAATGCGACAGGCCTCATATCAGTCGATTTACTGGCATGTAAAAGAATTATAATAATAATGATTTATTTTAGCTGGCAGAGTTAAGGCCGTAAGGCCTTCTCTTCCACACAACCAGCAAAAAGTGTATATACATATGCATGAACTTACAAAGAATTCAACAATTTGATTTAGATGAGAGTTACATGTATACAAGAGTTATTTACGAATTAAACAACAAAATACTATGAACTATTAATTAAACACTGAAATAAACTGTGTAGCAGAATTAAACTAAAATACATAGAATGTTAATATATTTCAAATAATATTAGATAATAGAAAGAGATTATTATGAGACAATTTTGAAAATACAGCACTATCAGGATGATGTCTAAAGAAAAAAAGCAACAGTGTAGTCTGTAATATTTTAAATCAGTATGATTGGAGTGAAATGCTAATAAGGTTATCTTTTAAGCTGTTCTTAAAGGTGTTTGTTGTCTTGCAGCCCCTAATACTTTGTGACAAGGAATTCCATTGACGCGAGGTGGATATTGTAAAAGATGAGGAATAACAAGATGTTCTATGAAGAGGTATATTTAGCGTGCCACAGATAAGTGATCTGGTATTTACGTCGTGGTTAGAGTATAGATAAGAGAAACGAGAAGTCCTGAGGGAAAAAATTCCAGCACACCGGCGACGCTGATATAACCTCGGCAATAGCGAGCGTTGTTAAATAAACCATAATTTTTTAATTTCAACATTTACAATGACTGCAATACAAAAACAATGACAGAATGACATTTACAGAAGAAGGCGACGAGGCTTCTTAGACATTTCATCCAGTACTTCATGAGCTTTTACTTCTACATTTTTATGTATATACATCAAGGCCAGTCCATTTAATCTGTCTGCTCCCATCGTGCTCCTCAAGTAAGTCTTCAAATACCGCAATGTTGAGAACGACCGTTCTGGTGTTGCTGTAGTTACAGGCAATGTGCAGAAAAGTTTCAGCGCCTTGCGAGTGCAGGGAAAAATAATTTCATTGCACCTGTTCAAAGATGATATAAAAACAGTAGGTATTAGGTGAAGATTTTTCTGATCAAGGAAATTTCTTCTCCACATCCTCAATTCATTGAAGAAAGACTCTGGCGATGCATCAACATCATTGGGCCACTGATTTACTACAGTCTGAACAGAGGTTTCTAAATCTTCATCTGATGCTCGCACTGTGTTTTTAAGAAGAAAAGTTTGTATGGACTTTAGGATTGCCTTATGATTTAAAAACCTGTCCTTGAGCTGACTAATGAAATAGTCTAAGAAGAGAAGGAAAATTACAAGCCTAAAATACTCTTCATGACTCTGTCTTGAAGTAAGAACGCTGTGTTTGTCTTCCTGCAGTTCTTGGAATTTAACATTTTAGCAAAGAGAATTTATGTGGAAAACTCTCTAATTCCTATGTACATTCACAAATTAAAATTAATATTATTTTTGTTTCTTGTTTCGTATTTTTCTCAAAATTTCGGGAGGGGATATATCCCCTCAATCCCCCCTCTTGCATCCGCCCCTGATTATAAGTACGGGGCGGACGTTGATGACCTAAAAATCTACTGAAAATGATCATTGAAATGCCCTTGAACTGACGGAAAAATGACATAAAATTAAGAGAAAATGACATTTAAATATTATTCACCATACTCGCACCACAACTTCTGAAAAATTAGTCACCTTGTTCCAATGACTGTCCTGAAAATCTCTGAGAGAGGAGGCAACTTCCTGAATTTAGCTAAGATAAAGGAAAAGAACGTGCAACAAAATGAAGGCTTTAAGGGAAAACTATAGATTTTCAAGAGAGTTTACAATGCGTTTCAATCAGGGGTAATCCATGTCAGTGCCTTCATTCTCTGTCTCCTCCACCTTCCGCGCTTCACTTTTGTTACCAGATCTTCCAGATGAGGGAGTGTGAATTACAAAACAAATTGTGACCGTAGCATGCATTCTTGCAATCTTTGTGTGTTTTTTTGGGTTATTTTACGACGCTATTTTATCAAACATCTAGGTTATTTAGCGTCTGAATGTTATGAAGGTGATAATGCCGGCACCTAAAGTTACCCAGCATTTGCTCGTATTGGGTTGAGGGAAAACCCCGGAAAAAACCTCAACCAGGTAACTTGCCCCGACCGGGATTCGAACCCGGGCCACCTGGTTTCGCAGCCAGACGCGCTGACCGTTACCCCACAGGTGTGGACTCTTTGTGTTAAAAATACTGTCTACTACAGTAGACATCTCTTACGAACCATGTTGAGAACACAACGTCCTGTCCAGGACATGGTGAAAGTTTTCCCCCTTCCAAACATAAATTCTAAAGACACTCTCGTACCGACAAAAGAACAGTAGTGGTCAAAGTCCTCGCTTAAACTAAGCTGCTGTCAAGCATTTTATATTACTTCCGTTGTGTGAAGTGAAGCCTTCAGTGGAATGAGGGATGGACTTTAGAGTCTGTTCCAAACTATAAAACTCAAACATCACGGTTATTGACTTATTCAGTAGGTAATTACTACAGACCTATTTGGTTAGAAAATGATTTAACAGATCTATCAGCAAAGAAGAAAGTAAAATGCATTCCAAATGATATAAAAGTTATTCAAAGTATTAAAAATGCCGAAAAAATATATAAATGACGTATTAGTTCAAAAACGTCAAAAATGCACAAAATGCAACATGAGGACATAGTTTCTTACGTTGATATTAACATAGAAAGATTTCTATATTAATAGGCATCGTCCGAATGTGAAAAATAAGAAAATGACTTTTCATCAACATCCGTCCCCTAGTCTTAAGGCATTCAAGGATATGAAGATATTTTTATAAACTTCCGAAGTGTTTTCTCAGAAATTTTGTCATTAGTTAAAAGTGTAAATTCTTCGAAATGTGTGTATGTATACAGGATGTTAATGAATAATAAAGTTTTTTTTTTCACTAAAAATAGAGGGGACTTGGACGGGTTGTTTGAGATGGGGAAGCCATGGTCTCCGATGTCAAAATCAATGGTACAGGGTAGTAAAGTAATTAAAATTTGGTACTCATAAGTCAATAATAAAGCAAAATAGAATTATAATTTGTATTAGAATGACTTCTCATCTTCTTGGTGATCGAGCGATGGAAAAAACTAATACTTAAAGATAAACAGTGATTTTAATGAGTAATAAATACAGGCTCTTTAAAGTCTTGGCGGGGTTTTAATTGATCACCCTATAAAATCGCAATGTAAAACAATCAGAATATGAAACAATCACCAAATGAAAGGATAACTCTCCAAACTTTGGGTCTATGTCCAGTCTCCTGGTCAGAGCTCCTGCCTCCAGTTCATGAGGTCCCGTGTTAGATTCCTCGTGGTTCGAATCCCGGTCGGGACAAGTTCCCTGGTTGAGGTTTTTTTCCGGGGTTTTCCCTCAACCCAATACGAGCAAATGCTGGGTAACTTTCGGTGCTGGACCTCGGACTCATTTCACCGGCATTATCACCATTTCATTTAGACGCTAAATAACCTAGATATTGATACAGTGTCGTAAAATAACCCAATAAAATAAAAAAATTAGATTCCCCGTTAGAGCACAGAAATTTTTCCTTAAGGGGAGACTCCACTGAAAATAATGAAAATTAAGAAACAAAAAAATATAAACGGACCGGGATTCTTTCGTTCTTTACGCTGCTGTACTCGCCAGGTACACAAAAGACGGACGGCGCGGCACGTGCCATATACTCCGATACGAAACAACTTCACTTTTCCTTAAGTCATCCCGCATCCACTGTCTGCATATGACTGTAATGCTTCTGTGTACTTCTAGACAACTCGAGAAGTATCGATTGTTTCACAGTCTATCGTGTTCAATCGATATATTATATCGATTGCAGTATAACAGCCGTGGCGAGAACGTGACTCGTGAGACATTATGGCTCGCAGTGATAGTTGTGCATTTCGCTTCCTTCTAACCTCCAACAACCCCCACCCTCTCTCACTCACTGGAGTCAAACTCCGTTCCATTTGTATTTGTCTCTGACCTGCGAGTGGCATATGTCTCTCTTGAAACCACGTACGAAAGTTCCAAGTAGGATGGGAGGACGCATTTTTTTTTGTCAATATGATGAGAATATTAAATGTATGATTTGTTCACAAGTATTACGAGAAAACGGTTGTATAACATAAAACGGCATTATACTACATGTTACTGATTAAACATTAAAAGGTTAAGTGTTATTGTTGTTGTTATTAACATCATCATCATCATCATCATCATCATCATCATCATCATCGTCATCATCATCATCATCTCTGTACGTCGACCCTTTTTCAGCAGATGTACGAATAATGCGGTTAGCTCTTCAATTTGAACTCACTGATTTACTATGTGATGTCAAATGAAAGCTAGATGTAAGGACTTGACAAATGTTGAACTTTCAAATCTTTGCCAAAAAATAAATATCCGAAGGTTCGTTCTTTCGCTTGCTCTGTTGAAGCCATGTTCGCTACAACTTACGTTTGTGAAAAATTATTTTCAGCAATTAAAATACTAAAAACCAAATTTAGATCACGACTGATAGACAAATACCTTCGTGATCAACTACGACTGGCAGTAAGTAACATAATTCCTGATTTTGAAACTTTGTCGCAGAGACATTCTGAAGACAGTTAATTTTAGGTTGTGATAATGTTCATTTATTATTCATTTCTTTCTTCGTTACACGTACTAAACATTAGTTTGTAGCCTTGTACTGTATAAAATTATTGTGAATTTTATTAGTAACAACAATGTAATTTATTCGCCACAACAATAATTCCTTTCTACAATTCGCCTTAAACGCTCTCGTCAACAATTGGATCTTCACTCAACACAGTATTCGTTATAGCACTCCACCGATGACAATGACAATTTACTTGGACTAGTACGCACAACAATGAACTATTAATCTTAACTAATATTTACAAAGCACTATTTACAAATCAGAACTACCAGTTCTCAGTTCACAGTTCTTCTATCTCAGTCACTCGAGTTCACAGTATCTCGAACCACAGACCTTCAGAGACAGTTCACTGTACTCGAACTCGGGTCCCTCCAACTGCGGTCCACTGCACTCGAACTCAGGTCCCTCCAACTGCGGTCCACTGCACTCGAACTCAGGCCTTCGGATGCTGACGCAGATGCGGACGCACACTCGAGTCGAACTCCGGCACACAAGTCTGGCTTGCTTGCTCTGGCTTTCTCACTGACTGGCTGACTAATCAACTGAAAACTCTGCTCTAGTTCGCTGGCGCTTCTTCTTTTATAGCAAAATCATAGTTGCGAGAACCTTCTACAGGTGTGTAGAGAATTATCTGGATATCTCCACTTCGACGCATTTCTGGAAGGGTCGGGAAGGTCCGTTCCCCCTTCCCTCCGTAAGCAGCTGCGCGCGCGATCTCCCCTCGTCGCGTGGGCCCCTTTCTCCGCCGCGCGCCGTCCCAAAGTGCTCCGCGCGATCTTCTCTCTTGCAGGACGCTGGTCGTGAGTTCGATTCTCACGTCGCTGTCACATTATATTTAAGTGCTTGACGTAAGGAAAATGAAAATCCGTTAATAAGTCAGACAGTTGCTTCACTTCCCCTTCGGGTGTCCGCCTTCCTCCATAGGTGCTATGCACGTTGCAGGTTACACAGTGGCTCGGAGCACGATTACATTTTCGCCACCGCTGCAGGATAAGATTACACGCGAAATTTAAGAATAGCACATTTAGAAATTACACAAAAACTTGACTAAAACAGATTTCATTTTTGCAGAAAGCATGAAAAAGTCGTTCAAAATGACCCTTCATCATGTAAAGCGCCAAAACATGGGAACCCTGTGTAATTTTTATATTCACTTTTACTTGTATCATAGAAGGATTTGAGCAGAACTTGGAATTTCTTACTCTATTCTCAAAAAATCCGGGAAAATAGGAAACAATTAAGGCGACAGTACAACATTTTGCACGAGATTGTACTTGTTCCGCGTCGGTTAATATTCAGCCACTAACAATAGCTTCATCATGCTGTGTTAACGGTTGATAAATGAGATGAAATTATCCATTAATAAACACAGTTGCAACGGACAAGGAGCTCTGAATAATTGAGCACTTCAGGTTTGAGGGGTGTTTGTATACCCAGCTGAACACGGCGTCTCCCAAGGAATGGCTGGCTGCCTACACAAAGGCGGAAAACCTGAATGTCTGAGGTTTGACTCTGTCTGCCAACATCTACCTTTGATCTTCCTAAGTTCATTAATTATTACTACTTTTACAAGCAGTATCTAATTAGACAGGTTTCCCAGATTTGGTTTAGCAAACAAATGAGTCATTGATTTGTGTCTAGCAATGCTCACCTAAATAACTATCCTTCATGTTTAATCAATAAGAACCCTATTGCATTCAGTGCTGCTGGTAACCATAATATTATGTAGGGAAGACTGTTGTACCTTTAAACACTTTTCACATTTTATTTTTTTCAATTTTGGGAACTAAAATTTTTTACTTACTTACTGGCTTTAAGGAACCCGGAAGTTCATTGCCGCCCTCACATAAGCCCGCCATCGGTCCCTATCCTGAGCAAGATCAATCCAGTCTCTATCATCATATCTCACCTCCCTCAAATCCATTTTAATATTATCTTCCTATCTACGTCTCGGCCTCCCCAAAGGTCTTTTTCTCTCCGGCCTCCAAACTAACACTAACACTCTAGCCCATACGTGCTACATGCCCTGACCATCTCAAACGTCTGGATTTAATGTTCCTAATTGGATAATGAGGTTTAAAGTAAAAATTCTGTAAAATGCAGCGCAAAGTAGCAATTAATTTGGCCTTCGTACTATCCACTGACTACTAAGCCATGTAATAACAATATCTTGTGATGCACAATAAATGTGACAATATTAATTCAAAAGGATATTCGAATTTCTTCCTACAACCGCTTTTGTTAACATTATGTATTAGTCGTAGTGACATAAAAGATATCGAAGTCTTAAAAAATGTTGAACTTGATAAACAATTGAGAAGCAACATAAAATTTTTTAGTCGCCATGGCTATCTGGTGCACGGAATTTGTCTACCTCTGATTTTTACAATAAGTCAAACGCATCTAGATATTTTCAATCTAATTAAAGTTTGGAATTAGTAAATGAAAAAAAAAAAACAAATGTCAGCACAAACTTAAAAATAAAACAAATTATGATTGCTGCTTTACGAATCTCTTTACATGACAACCAATGACTGTAAACATTTTAGGTGTTTCCAATGAGAAATTTCTTTTTCTTTCTGATAAAAAAAATTTTCTTCTTTCCTAATGAGGTATTCGCTACGAAATTCTTTTATTGGAGAACTAATTTCCAACCGCCTAGCTTTTTTTGTTTCCGTATGTTCACTGAACAGCAGATCTGAACTAAGTAGCGTCGGATACCGTCAAGCTATACTCCATAGATACCTACAATGTTGCGGGTTGCTTTTAGGCTGTAATTAACCAAACGCAGGAACCTACCTATTAATAATAATAATAATAATAATAATAATAATAATAATAATAATAATAATTTATTTTAGCCGGCAGGGTTAAGGCCGCAAGGCCTTCTCTTCCACTCAACCAGCAAAAAGTATACATACATATGTATGAACTTACAAAGAATTCAACAATTTGATTTACATAAGAGCTACATGTATACAAGAGTTATTTACGAATTAAACAACAAAATACTATGAAATATTAATTAAACACTGAAATAAACGGTGTAGCAGAATTAAGATAAAATACAAGAATATTAATATATTTTAAATAATGTTAGATAATAGAAAGAGATTATTGTGAGACAATTTTGAAAATACAGCGCTATCAGGATGATGTCTAAAGGAAGGAGTAACAATGTAGTCAGTGATAGTTTAATTAAGTATGATTGGAGTGAAATGCTAAGAAGGTTATCTTTTAAGCTGTTTTTAAAAGTGTTTATTGTCTTGCAGCCCCTAATACTTTGTGACAGGGAATTCCATTGTCGTGAGGTGGATACTGTAAAAGATGATGAATAACGAGATGTTCTATGAAGAGGTATACTTAACGCGCCACAGGTAAGTGATCTGGTATTTACGTCGTGGTTAGAGTATAGATAAGAGAAACGAGACGAAAGGTAATTTGGTGTTGAGGTGTGCAGAATTCGAAAGAGTAAAGACAAGGAGTGTAAAGTTCTACGTTCTTTAAGTCGGAGCCACGAAAGACTTGCGAAGGACGGTGATATGTGATCATATCGTCGGATGTTGCACACGTATCTGACGCACATATTCTGAGCTCGCTGTAACTTGACTGACAGTTCAGAACTTAGGTCACTTAACAGAACGTCACAATAATCGAAGTGCATTACTAGGGTTCGTACTAGGGTAAGTTTTAGTTGCTGGGGCAAGAAGTTTCTTAAGCGACTCAAACAGTGAATGGAGGAAGAGATTTTTTTATCGTTTCTTTAACTTGAAAATTCCAATTTAGATTATTACCGAAAAAAAGCCAAGATTTTTTACGACAGATGAATAAGGGATTAGCGTTTTGTTAAGTGTAACGACTGAAAGATTACTAACTATTACATTTTCCACTGAAATTAAATATATTCACATACAAATCTGCATCTTGATTTTGTGTACGTGTTTAAGAAGTGTCCAATTGGATAAGTTAAACTGAAAGATAAATATACTCGTATCATCGTATCATTATAAAATCTGCAGCTTGATTTTAGATGGTGAGTAGCCGCTGCATCTGAGATAGCGTCGCTAAATGAGTTAATGAAATCGCAAAGTGAGTGAATTAACTCTGTCAAACAGAGGCATAGCAGCATTGTTTTAGTCTGATTTATCACATCTTTACTATTGTAATCAGCAACATGGGGAGACGAAGGGTTGGGAGAAATTAATCGACTGGATGGCGAGGGAGGGCCCTTTGTTTGGGCAGCTTAGCGCCCTTGCACCAAACATCTTACCTCAGCAGTAATTTATACATCCCCCAGTGTCGCATTCAAGTCCAACTCCTGCAGTCAGAACGCGAGGAAGCCCATTTCTGGGGAATCACCAACAGTTTTACAGGCTGGACTGTTGTGAACAACCTCCCAATTAATCATGTTGTTATTTATTTTGTGAAAACCGTTGCGGTGTTTGCAATGGTTAAGGCGCAACTCTATGGACTCCTTCTAATATCTGGTTCAGATGGATCAAAATTAAATTAAAATCTAGGGTTTAGTGTTAATCTAACGTAACTAAAAAATTGAGATTTTTAGGTTCTTATACTAATCGATAGTAATTCGTCACAAAAAATCGTAACTCAGTTCCGAACAGTCTTGCATATAATACAATTCGTACCTACAAAACATGTTGGTATAGTTCTAGTTCATGTGGAATACGCGAAATGACTGTTACGAATTTTGTTGTGAATAAAACATGATTGTGGTTACGTCATTTCACAACAAGCACTCGAAATAAACATCGCTATGTACAGACGTGGACAAATTATTAACAAAATTGACGAATTTTATGAGTAATTCTATTTACAAAATTTGACTTTTCAATTTAGAATACAGTTGAAAAATTTTACCTATCACCTTTACTTTTTAACTTCGCTCTAGAATATGCCATTAGGAAAGTTCAGGATAACAGACAGGGTTTGGAATTGAACGGGTTACATCAGCTTCTTGTCTATGCGGATGACGTGAATATGTTAGGAGAAAATACACAAACGGTTAGGGAAAACACGGAAATTTTACTTGAAGCAAGTAGAGCGATCGGTTTGGAAGTAAATCCCGAAAAGACAAAGTATATGATTATGTCTCGTGACCAGAATATTGTACGAAATGGAAATATAAAAATTGGAGATTTATCCTTCAAAGAGGTGGAAAAATTCAAATATCTTGGAGCAACACTAACAAATATAAATGACACTCAGGAGGAAATTAAACGCAGAATAAATATGGGAAATGCGTGTTATTATTCGGTTGAGAAGCTCTTATCATCCAGTCTGCTGTCCAAAAATCTGAAAGTTAGAATTTATAAAACAGTTATATTACCGGTTCTTCTGTATGGTTGTGAAACTTGGACTCTCACTCTGAGAGAGGAACATAGGTTCAGGGTGTTTGAGAATAAGGTGCTAAGGAAAATATTTGGGGCTAAGCGGGATGAAGTTACAGGAGAATGGAGAAAGTTACACAACACAGAACTGCACGCATTGTATTCTTCACCTGACATAATTAGGAACATTAAATCCAGACGTTTGAGATGGGCAGGGCATGTAGCACGTATGGGCGAATCCAGAAATGCATATAGAGTGTTAGTTGGGAGACCGGAGGAAAAAGACCTTTAGGGAGGCCGAGACGCAGATGGGAGGATAATATTAAAATGGATTTGAGGGAGGTGGGGTATGATGATAGAGACTGGATTAATCTTGCACAGGATAGGGACCGCTGGCGGGCTCATGTGAGGGCGGCAATGAACCTTCGGGTTTCTTAAAAGCCATTTGTAAGTAAGTAAGTAAGTTGACAATTTTGCACATTTCTATCATTACAGTAGATAGAAATATGCAAAATTTTCAATGTAGGCTATTCTAAATTGAAGAGTTAAATTAAAAGAATATATATATATATATATATATATATATATAATAAAATCTTCAATTTTGCTAATAATTTGTCAATATTGTGCAAAAGTGTCAACTGCAGTCTAAAGTGAAGAGTAAAATTTTGTAAAAATGTATAATAAAAATCTTCAGTTTTGCTAATAATTTGGAAATATCCAAAATGTCACCTGTAGTCCAAATTGAAGAGTCGAATTTTGTAAAGAATATATATTAAAAAATCTTCACTTTTGCTAATAATTTGTAAATATGCGAAAATAACAATTATATTCTAAATTGAAGAGTGAAATTTTGTAAAAATATAAAATAAAGATCTTCGATTTTTCTAATAATTTGGAAATACCCAAAGATGTCAACTGTAGTCTAAATTGAAGAATCATAGTTTGTAAAAATATATAATACAACTCTCCAATTTTGCTAATAATTTGTCCACGTCTGTATATGAAATCACTAGATAAGTTCTCATTGCCGATCCATTATTATTATTATTATTATTATTATTATTATTATTATTATTATTATTATTATTATTATTATTATTATTATCATCATTATTAAAACCATCCAGTTAATTCAATCACTCTTTTACATAGTAATCCGTTCAATTGCAAGAATTAGTTCGAATAATCAGTAACTCATAGTAAAAATTACTATTTATTAAATATTCACTCACTAAATAGACTAGTTGTTAATAAAATCATCCCGTTAATTCAATTACTCTTTCTCGTAGTAATTCGTTCATCAATTACTTACCTGATTCAATGTTAAAGAGTTCGTTCAAATACTCAATAACTCATTCTATTATTATTCATTTTAATTATTACATTATTCATACACTAAATAGACTAGTTATTAATAAAACCATCCAGTTAATTCAATTACTTCTTCCCGTAGTAACCGTTCAATTACTTAATGTTACTCAATGTTCAATATTTAGTTCAATTACTTAGTCACTCATTCCATTGTTATTAATTTTACTCTTTAAATTATTCACTCACTAAATAGATTACTTATTAATAAAATTATTCAGTTAATTAAATTACTCTTTCTTGTAGTAACCGTTCAATTACTTAACTAGTTCAATGTTCAATATTTAGTTCAATTACTCAGTAACTCAGTCCATTGTTATTCATTTTATTCTTTAAATTATTCACTCACTAAATAGGTTAGTTATTAATAAAATTATTCAGTTAATTAAATTACTCTTTCTCGTAGTAACCGTTCAATCACTTAACTAGTTCAATGTTCAATATTTAGTTCAATTCCTCAGTAACTCATTCCATTGTTATTCATTTTACTCCTTAAATTATTCACTCACTAAATAGATTAGTTATTAATAAAATTATTCAGTTAATTCAATTACTCTTTCTCGTAGTAACCGTTCAATTACTTAACTAGTTCAATGTTCAATATTTAGTTCAATTACTCAGTAACTCATTCCATTGTTATTCATTTTACTCTTTAAATTATTCACTCACTAAATAGATTAGTTATTAATAAAATTAGTCAGTTAATTAAATTACTCTCTCTCGTAGTAACCGTTCAATTACTTAACTAGTTCAATGTTCAATATTTAGTTCAATTACTCAGTAACTCATTCCATTGTTATTCATTTTACTCTTTAAATTATTCACTCACTAAATAGATTAGTTATTAATAAAATTATTCAGTTAATTAAATTACTCTTTCTCGTAGTAACCGTTCAATTACTTAACTAGTTCAATGTTCAATATTTAGTTCAATTACTCAGTAACTCATTCCATTGTTATTCATTTTACTCTTTAAATTATTCACTCACTAAATAGGTTAGTTATTAATAAAATTATTCAGTTAATTAAATTACTCATTCTCGTAGTAACCGTTCAATTACTTAACTAGTTCAATGTTCAATATTTAGTTCAATTACTCAGTAACTCATTCCATTGTTATTCATTTTACTCTTTAAATTATTCACTCAATAAATAGATTAGTTATTAATAAAATTATTCAGTTAATTAAATTACTCTATCTCGTAGTAACCGTTCAATTACTTAACTAGTTCAATGTTCAATATTTAGTTCAATTACTCAGTAACTCATTCCATTGTTATTCATTTTACTCTTTAAATTATTCACTCACTAAATAGATTAGTTATTAATAAAATTATTCAGTTAATTAAATTACTCTTTCTCGTAGTAACCGTTCAATTAACTAGTTCAATGTTCAATATTTAGTTCAATTACTCAGTAGCTCATTCCATTGTTATTATTCATTTCACTCTTTAAATTATTCACTCACACTTAACTAGTTCAATAAATAGATTAGTTATTAATAAAATTATTCAATTAATTAAATTACTCTTTCTCGTAGTAACCGTTCAATCACTTAACTAGTTCAATGTTCAATATTTAGTTCAATTACTCAGTAACTCATTCCATTGTTATTCATTTTACTCTTTAAATTATTCACTCAGTAAATAGGTTAGTTATTAATAAAATTATTCAATTAATTAAATTACTCTTTCTCGTAGTAACCGTTCAATTACTTAACTAGTTCAATGTTCAATACTTAGTTCAATTACTCAGTAACTCATTCCATTGTTATTCATTTTACTCTTTAAATTATTCACTCAGTAAATGGGTTAGTTATTAATAAAATTAGTCAGTTAATTAAATTACTCTTTCTCGTAGTAACCGTTCAATCACTTAACTAGTTCAGTGTTCAATATTTAGTTCAATTACTCAGTAACTCATTCCATTGTTATTCATTTTACTCTTTAAATTATTCACTCACTAAATAGGTTAGTTATTAATAAAATTAGTCAGTTAATTAAATTCTTCTTTCTCGTAGTAACCGTTCAATCACTTAACTAGTTCAATGTTCAAATATTTAGTTCAATTACTCAGTAACTCATTCCATTGTTATTCATTTTACTCTTTAAATTATTCACTCAGTAAATAGGTTAGTTATTAATAAAATTAGTCAGTTAATTCAATTACTCTTTCTCGTAGTAACCGTTCAATTACTTAACTAGTTCAATGTTCAATATTTAGTTCAATTACTCAGTAACTCATTCCATTGTTATTCATTTTACTCTTTAAATTATTCACTCACTAAATAGATTAGTTATTAATAAAATGATTCAGTTAATTAAATTACTCTTTCTCGTAGTAACCGTTCAATCACTTAACTAGTTCAGTGTTCAATATTTAGTTCAATTACTCAGTAACTCATTCCATTGTTATTCATTTTACTCCTTAAATTATTCACTCACTAAATAGATTAGTTATTAATAAAATTATTCAGTTAATTCAATTACTCTTTCTCGTAGTAACCGTTCAATTACTTAACTAGTTCAATGTTCAATATTTAGTTCAATTACTCAGTAACTCATTCCATTGTTATTCATTTTACTCTTTAAATTATTCACTCAATAAATAGATTAGTTATTAATAAAATTAGTCAGTTAATTAAATTACTCTATCTCGTAGTAACCGTTCAATTACTTAACTAGCTCAATGTTCAATATTTAGTTCAATTACTCAGTAACTCATTCCATTGTTATTCATTTTACTCTTTAAATTATTCACTCACTAAATAGATTAGTTATTAATAAAATTATTCAGTTAATTAAATTACTCTTTCTCGTAGTAACCGTTCAATTACTTAACTAGTTCAATGTTCAATATTTAGTTCAATTACTCAGTAACTCATTCCATTGTTATTCATTTTACTCTTTAAATTATTCACTCACTAAATAGATTAGTTATTAATAAAATTAGTCAGTTAATTAAATTACTCTCTCTCGTAGTAACCGTTCAATTACTTAACTAGTTCAATGTTCAATATTTAGTTCAATTACTCAGTAACTCATTCCATTGTTATTCATTTTACTCTTTAAATTATTCACTCACTAAATAGATTAGTTATTAATAAAATTATTCAGTTAATTAAATTACTCTTTCTCGTAGTAACCGTTCAATTACTTAACTAGTTCAATGTTCAATATTTAGTTCAATTACTCAGTAACTCATTCCATTGTTATTCATTTTACTCTTTAAATTATTCACTCACTAAATAGGTTAGTTATTAATAAAATTATTCAGTTAATTAAATTACTCATTCTCGTAGTAACCGTTCAATTACTTAACTAGTTCAATGTTCAATATTTAGTTCAATTACTCACCGTTCAATTAACCATGTTCAATATTTAGTTAACTCTCTTTAAATTATTCCATTGTTATTTATTCATTTTACTCTTTCTCTTTAAATTATTCATGTTCAATATTTAGTTCAATTACTAAATTCCATTGTTATTCATTTTACTCTTTAAATTATTCACTCAGTAAATAGGTTAGTTATTAATAAAATTATTCAATTAATTAAATTACTCTTTCTCGTAGTAACCGTTCAATCACTTAACTAGTTCAATGTTCAATATTTAGTTCAATTACTCAGTAACTCATTCCATTGTTATTCATTTTACTCTTTAAATTATTCACTCAGTAAATAGGTTAGTTATTAATAAAATTATTCAGTTAATTAAATTACTCTTTCTCGTAGTAACCGTTCAATCACTTAACTAGTTCAATGTTCAATATTTAGTTCAATTACTCAGTAACTCATTCCATTGTTATTCAACTCATTCCATTGTTATTTAAAATTCATTTTACTCTTTTTAAATTATTCTTAACTAGTTCATGTTAAATTTAGTTCAATTACTCAGTTAGTTATTAATAAAATTATTTCAGTTAATTAAATTACTCTTTCTCGTAGTAACCGTTCAATCACTTAACTAGTCAATGTTCAATATTTAGTTCAATTACTCAGTAACTCATTCCATTGTTATTCATTTTACTCTTTAAATTATTCACTCACTAAATAGTTAGTTATTAATAAAATTATTCAGTTAATTAAATTACTCTTTCTCGTAGTAACCGTTCAATTACTTAACTAGTTCAATGTTCAATATTTAGTTCAATTACTCAGTAACTCATTCCATTGTTATTCATTTTACTCTTTAAATTATTCACTCAGTAAATAGGTTAGTTATTAATAAAATTATTCAGTTAATTAAATTACTCTTTCTCGTAGTAACCGTTCAATTACTTAACTAGTTCAATGTTCAATATTTAGTTCAATTACTCAGTAACTCATTCCATTGTTATTCATTTTACTCTTTAAATTATTCACTCACTAAATAGATTAGTTAAATAAAAGATTAGTTATTAATAAAATTATTCAGTTAATTAATTGTTATTCATTTTACTGTTTAAATTATACTCAGTAAATAGGTTAGTTATTAATAAAATTATTCAGTTAATTCAAATACTCATTCTCGTAGTAACCGTTTCTCTAGTTCAAGTTCAATAAGTTCAATTACTCAGTAACTCATTCCGTTCTAAATAGATTAGTTATTAATAAAATTAAGTTAATTTACTCTTTCTCGTAGTAACCGTTCAATTACTTAACTAGTTAACAGTAACTCATTCCATTGTTATTCATTTTACTCTTTAAATTATTCACTCACTAAATAGATTAGTTATTAATAAAATTATTCAGTTCAATGTTCAATATTTCAGTTAATTAAATTACTCTTTCTCGCAGTAACCGTTCAATCTTAACTAGTTCAATGTTCAATATTTAGTTCAATTACTCAGTAACTCATTCCATTGTTATTCATTTTACTCTTTAAATTATTCACTCACTAAATAGATTAGTTATTAATAAAATTATTCAGTTAATTAAATTACTCATTCTTTCAATAAAATTATTCGTAGTAACCATTTTATTCATTTTTCTTTAAATTATTCACTCACTTAGTTATTAATAAAATTATTCAGTTAAACTAGTTCAGTGTTCAATATTTAGTTCAATTACTCAGTAACTCATTCCATTGTTATTCATTTTACTCTTTAAATTATTCACTCAGTAAATAGGTTAGTTATTAATAAAATTATTCAGTTAATTCAATTACTCATTCTCGTAGTAACTGTTCAATTACTTAACTAGTTCAATGTTCAATATTTTGTTCAATTACTCAGTAACTCATTCCATTGTTATTCATTTTACTCTTTAAATTATTCACTCACTAAATAGATTAGTTATTAATAAAATTATTCATTTAATTCAATTAACCCTTCACGTAGTATTCCGTTTAAGTACTTAGTTAAACCTTCAAGTGTTGGTCCTATTATTTGATAACTCACCCATTGTTATTCATTGTTCCATTCATTAAATTATTCATTCACTAAATAGGCCAAAACGTTCTATCCTAGGATTGTTAAGTTTCCTCGTTTCATGAACAATTTTTTGAGCACCTGCTATCCCAAGTATCCTAAAAAATTTATCAGATGTTCTGACAGTATACATTGAGTTTTTTTTAATTGCACTGAAATTACGTGAGATATAATTTTGTGACTGAGTAATAGAAATTAAAGAAATATTTATTCAGTTTATACTTTATTTCATTGTTAGTCTAGTATTAATTCAAGTTACTTGTCCCATCGTTCAATTATCCGAATATTCTATAATCCATTCGCTTTTTATCCATATATTCATTTGTTAAATTAGTCACTCAATAAATGGTTTGATTACACAGTAACGCATTCAATTATTTATTCAAGTAATATTCATTCAACTAGTAGTTTCATTATTCTGTAACCCATTCGTTTTTATTCACTTACTGAATCTTGAAATCATTCATCCACGACATGGCTTAATCATTAATTGAATTATCGAGTTATGCATTAATTTACTTATTCCAGTATTCATTCATTAAATTATTTAATCAGTTCAGTGTTCATCTATTAATTCAGTTACCAAGTTATTCACCCGATTATAATAATTGATTCGTCTAGATTCAAAACCCTCTAAACACCATTTTGTTCATAATTGGGTTATGCCCACTTATTGCTAGCAAAGAATGAATTCTAATGATTTATATACAGCAGTTCGAATTAAAAAAGCCACAGAATTTAAAGCAAAAGGTTTGTTAAAAGTCACTGTTAGATTGAAAATTCCCCCTATTTGCCACCAGTTACTGTCAAAACCTTTAATTTGTGAAACTGGATATAGGGGATTTTGAATCTATTGGATTCAATTGTTCACTTAGTCATTAAGTTATTAATTCAATTATAGATTTCTTTATTCTCGTGTACATTACTTTGAATCGCCGTAAATTGTTTTATTAAACTGCATATTTATATCTTACTAGTGGCTTGCTAACTAAGTTCATTACACGTTCAAATAAACATTTTTCAGATTTATTTTCAATGAAAAATACCAGACATTTTGTAAGTTATTTGCTTCCACAATAATGAAACATACACCCCTTAAATAGATTTTTATGCCAAATATTTTTTCTTGAACCTATCCACCTTCAGTTTTTGAGTTTCAACGCGAAAACGCAAGTAACAATGTCAGGACGATCAGTGGATTTTTCATGTGGGTGTAGACCAATAGCTATTTCAGGTCATTGTGGATTGTAGGTGAAAGTTAAAAGAAGTTACGTTTGCTATGCTTTCGAACAATATACATAGAATCTTGGTAGAGCTGCTGCATGTAGAGCTTGAAATGTAGAGGGTCAAATCGTTTTATCCTGCTAAGACATCTTGCTGATATGATCGGGAGACTACAAAATTTTGTAGGCCTCTTATTTTATCAGTATTTATACCTTTTGGTCTTTCCTTAGGAACTGTAATTTTTGCGCTCTCTCGAGCCAATACAGAAGAGAATTACGCATAAAAATTTGTACACCACACCGCCATTAAGTATATGAAAAAGACCCAACCCCACTTGATTAATAACTATAAAAATATTTGATTTTTAATAACAATATTATTATCTTACGCAAGTTTTGTAGTTTATATATATATATATATATATATATATATATATATATATATATGCATATAATAGCCACTTAGTAAATTATAGAAATGAACAAGATATTCTCTACATATACTTATATAACTCCAATACGTTTCATTTTCATATCATCAATATAGAATTAATATGTACAATTAATGAAAAATAGTCACATCATGGCATTAACTATAATAATATTTCATGTCTAATGGTAATAATGTCATCAAATCACCTCAAATTTTGTAGATTTTAATATCCAATATATAGCTGTACTCAGAAAATTACACACCGCAGAATCAGACCTGTAAATTATTTTTGTAAGTCTTGAAATTTTTAATAACCAATTCAATTTGAACTTCGTGTAATAGTCTGTTGCTTATTGTAGTGTGTATTTTGTTTTATTCTGAAATGCAATTAGTTCCCAAAACTGACTGAAGATGAATTTTGGAAAATATGAAAATTATGTAGGAAAACTAACGCTTCACTGAAAGTTACTATTTTTATGAAAATCCTTGGATGCCAAGCTTCAAAATGACGGGTCATTCTTTAAAATCCGTTCAGCCGTTTTTCCGTAATTTCCATTACCAGTTCAAATTATATATATATATATATATATTTACTTATTCATTTTGTTATTTGCACCTTCTGAAATATTTACTATGCCTCTTGAAACACTGTATTGCATTCCTAAATATTTCATGCAGCCATAGAGGTGTAGACCCATGCTGAGTTCGCTGGAAGAAATTCTGAGACACGAAAGAGCTATAGCTTGAAATCAAGCTCTATACAGCATAAGTTTACATTAACTTGGGCTATTCCATATGAAATCGATCAGTAAAAAACCTCGCATTTTGTAATACTCTAATTTTTTCCCTATTTATACAAGGTGTTGAGGAGAGTGCATTTTCAAAAATATACTATCGAAAGTCAAACGGTTTTCGTATTGTTGAGCGACAAATTTAGCGTATTTTATAAAAACAAGCCTCTTTCAGCGCTCAGAACTCTGGAACCGTTTACTGCAGAACATTGAACGGGAGCTCATTTTGAAGCTGACATTTGGTAGGTTATGTTAAGAAGTAATCCTCATTTTTATTGTGTACAGATAGACAGATAATGTGATTTTACTTACTTTTAGCCTTTTTGCCCATTTGTAAAAATGTAAAAAAATATTGAGAAAAAACCTTGCATTATTAAGACGGATTCGGCATTGTTTGCTTAGTGGTACGGCAATAAGTTTCGAGGGTATTAAATAGATTATTTTCACACGCCTAGACTTGAACGGCGCAGTACCGCACGCACTGGCCGAGAGCTGAAGATAAGGGATCGTTGGGCGTCATTTTACTCCTGTGTTTATAAAAACTTGTGATAAAGCTAGCCCAGGTATGTGCTACTAGACGAAACATCACGTGTTTATGTCTCCTGGCCTTGCTTGTCTCGGCTAGCTCCCGTCTCACAGTCAGCTGGTTAGTTCACGCGCGTACTATTTATTTTCTTTATTTGATATTTTCAATACTTTCTTATTGACGTTGCACCAGGAAAGAATATGTGTTTATTTGTACTTTCAATGCGGAATCTAACTATATATTTTTAAAATATTTTTTCCTTGGCAAAGGCGTCTTAATGAAGAAAAATGTAAATGTCTCCATTTCCATAAAAAGTAGGAAAAACTGTTTACATGTCAATATAAACTTTAATTTCTCAGTATCAAAATAAACCATGATTTTGATCATTGGGTGAAAGGATTTCGGAGCCACAACAGTTTAAAGTTGCTAATTTTATGAAAATACGATAAATTTAAATATTTTTAATTTAAAAACTATGAAGTTCTGATGCCTCAAACTTTGCACAAAGCATTGTATCACAGTTCTCTACGTACAAAAAAAGATTCATTGTATTTAAAAATTGCAAGGTCAAATTTCTCCATATTTCGGTCGATTTGAGATGGAATAGCCCACTTTTTACCATTTTAAGACCTCAATCCCCCTCTATAGTTAATACATGTTATGAAACGTCCTGTATAATGTGCGACAGCGGGGATGGAGGATTACAAATTTTAATTTTATAGATTTTGAGGATCATCATGCTCGTACGTTAAAAACAACGATAGTCGGGGAAGAAGCCTTGTAAATGAATAACAGAACCAGCGGAGTCTCCCCGAATAGACAGCGCAAATACACACACAGTATCAGATAACAAAAAATCAAAGTAGGTCGATGCAGCCAGTTCTCGGAGAGCAATTAACAATAATTAAGTAGAGCAGAGCGGTGGCATCAATGGGGCGAAAACCAAACAGCGTTTTAAATTCCGCTCTCAAATAAAAGCAACGACGAATCCATTATTTGAAGCCCGACCCCCGCGGTGGATGGGGTAGTAAATAATTGCCTGTAATTTGGAACACGATAACACGGGTTCCCCTATTCGTATACCATATTTTAATTTGAAGTAATGAGACTCAAATTGAGAGAGATTATTATGATGATATGCCCGGAAATTAATACCGACGACTTGCTGCAGCCAGGCCGACACTGCGCGTGCGTTGCCAGATGGAGCTGTGTTTGTAGCAGGAAGATGCTGGCTTGATATGGAACTGGTACTGTGGGAGATGACCTGGAGGACGAGGCCGGGAATTTGAGTAGATGAAAAAGGAAATATCTTTCATATGACTATTACTAGAGCCCGGATGTTTAGGTATTTATAACAGTTAAAATAGGCAGACAAAAAAGGCAATAAAAACGTAAAAAGGAACAATAATCTTTAAAAAGGGCATTATAAATTCTAAAAAGGCGTAATATGTTTTAGCAACAAATTTAAATTACATCAACATAACTCACATATTTACTTCGAGTGACACATGTACTTTTTTCGTGATTAACTGTCTTTCCACAAAAAGACAAAAAAATAAATAAATAAATAAATACAAGGCTCCTATAAAAGACCTTCCCGGTTTCGAACACATGTCATTTACGTTCTATGAATCTGAGGCTCATGAAAATAGCACCAATGGAAAGAGAAACTCAAAAAGTTTAGTTGTAGCAACATTATTTTCCTAGTTGGTAATACTGCCTTATAATAGTGCATATGAACAAATTTGTTCATTGTTGAAGCGAAATGGATGCTATAGAGGACAGGATAGTTATTTACACAAGTTAATAATCTTGATGATTATGTCATGAGTGAATGTTTGTCATTTTCAAGAGTGTCATAATAAGATTATCCACGAGTTGGATGCAACACTTTATGGCATCTTAGCATTATAAATTGTAGGAAATAAACTATGAAATAATTCGGCATCCATAGCTGACAAAGTCTTAATATGTTCGTATCGATTAGTTGCGCCTGGCATTGGAAATGTTTCTTTATTTTGTTAATATAGTTTCTCTGAACCACAGAACTGTTTTATGTCATATTACAAAAGTGATACAAAATTGTTAAAGATTGGAAATAAATGATATGTTACCTTCTGTCCTGCATTTAATTTCATGTTACATGGCACGTAGAAGCGATAAGCAAGATAGCCAGACGAGTTGCATGCATCCCCACCCAAGCCTTCCGGTATTACGTCATAGCGAATATGTCATTGCTATTATTGGCACGCATGCCATAATAATCCGATTACGCACGATATTGGATATAGTAACAACCTGTTTATAATGCTAGGATGGCATAAAAGCTTTTTATGCTTGACCATGCCGAAATGTAGTAATTATACACCTGGTAGCAGACCTTTAATGCATGTCATTAAAGTACACCTACTCATTAAAGGTCAGGTCTTTCAGCCAATGACAGGTCAGCTTTCTACCGTTATAAAACCGCAAGTATCGATTATTCTCGGATATGCAATCGAAAGAGAATTAGCGAAAAGTCACGGAGGCTGGAAATCCAACACTGTCGCAGAAGGTTATGTTCTATTACTATAATAATTAGCGTTAATTGTAAATAATATTCAAATAAATTCAATTTATCATCTCGTTTTTCAATGTCTAATTTAATTTCAATGTTATCTCTGTAGGTTATTATGGCCTAGCAAGGTCAATGTGAACATCTGTTCCTCGGAAAAAATCAATACTTTCGCGTCTGCGCACATCTCACAACATACGGGACATTGGTCAAGGTCAGATACAAAGAAAATTAATAATATCAAGTTAGAAATATGGTCGAGCACAAAAAGTCGTATGAAACTCGCCTATAATGGTAATTAAGAAGCTCGTATGAAAATTATGAAACTCGCTTGCGCTCGTTTCATAAATATCCATACTCGCTTCTTAATTACCTTCAATATAGGCTCGTTGCATAATGTACTATTTTGTGCTTGATTTTCATGTGAACCAGTCGGTTATTAATGTGCATTACCGAACAAAGTTTGGTGCAGATCCACCCAGTGGGCCTACAATCCGTAAACGATACACTGATTTTAAGGCAAGATTCTTTGCAAGCGGTTGCGATTTTAGCCGTACCGACTACAGTTGCTGCAAGCCCTAAACCAGAGGACAAAGAGCTACAAAGAAATTTATGCATAACTATGCAGACTTCAATTGAAAACGATAATGAATTTATTCGTTCCGTGATGTTTTCTGACGAAGCCACTTTTCATCTTTCTGGTAATGTGAACCTCAGAATCTGAGGGTCGGAAAATCCGCGTACCTACATGAAACTTGACTATAGCCTTGATGTGTGCTGTGTTACCAAGGGGGGACAAATTAAACATTTTTAAGGTAAGGAACTAAACTTTTTGAGTTTCTCTTTCCACTGGTACTATTTTTATGCATCTCAGATTCATAGAAACGTAAATTACACGTGTTCGAAACGGAAAAGGTCTTTTATAGGAGCCCTGTATATACAAAGATTATAATTAAAGGAGGCATTGTAATTCAGGAATATACGCCAGCTAACCGTTGCACAGTGGTCTAGAATGCAAATTTAGTGGGACATATTAATAACTTTTCAGCTACCTAACAGATTTTTATGAAATTTTACACAGTAGTTACTGGTAGCATATATGTTTTGTATGCAAGCTCTCGTTACGTTGGTATAAGGGGAACTACCCCTTATAGGGGGGCGCATTTAAACAAAATTAGAAACTTTTCTCCTATCTGACAGATTTTTATGAAATTTTACAAAGCAGTTACAAGTAGCATATATGTTTTGTATACAAGCTCTGATTACGTTCGTATAAGGGGAACTACCCCTTATAGGGGGCGCAATTAGACAAAATTAGTAACTTTTCTCCTATTTAACAGATTTTTATGAAACTTTACAGAGCAGTTACAAGTAGCATATATATGTTTTGTATACAAGCTCTGATTACGTTCGTATAAGGGGAACTACCCCTTATAGGGGGCGCAATTAGACAAAATTAGTAACTTTTCTGCTATTTAACCGATTTTTATGAAATTTTACAAAGCAGTTACAGGTAGCATGTATGTTTTGTATACAAGCTCCCGTTACGTTCGTATAAGGGGAACTACCCCTTATAGGGGGGCGCAATTAAACAAAATTAGTAACTTTTCTCCTATTTAATAGATTTGTATGAAATTTTACAAAACAGTTACAAGGAACATATATGTTTTGTATACAAGCTTTGATTACGTTGGTATAAGAAGAACTACCCCTTTTAAGGGGCACAATTAGACAAAATTAGTAACTTTTCTCCTATTTAACCGATTTTTATGAAATTTTACAAAGTACTTACAGGTAGCATGTATGTTTTTATACAAGTTCTCATTACGTTGGTCTAAGTGTAACTACCCTTTATGGGGGGCGCAATAAGAAATAATTAGTAACTTTTGTACTATCTAACAGATTTTTATGAAATTTTATACAGTAGTTACACTTAGTACATTTGTTTTGTGTACAAACTCTGTTTACGTTGGTATGAGCAGAAGTGCCCCTTACAGGGGGATGCATTTAGATAAAATCTTATGGGGGGGGAAATGTAACATTTTAGGTACTATTGCACCTTTTGGACACTCGGAAAGCTTATTTGGTACATAATTAATAAGCTGTCATCTGCGGAAGCAGATTCGGTGCACAGATATTGAAATAACTGCAACCGAGAAAAATTGCACTACTGCACCTCGAAAGAATAGTGCTCATAAATTATTACTTCCGCAAATCTGCGCACCTTAAGACTGGATTTAAAATAGAGGTAAATAGTGGAGGAAGTGGAAAAAAAATCATTTTTGAACGAACCAAAGGGGTTTTTTTTTTCTCTACCTTAGCAAAGTCTGCACTCAATAGTTATATTTATATTTTGTCCCGTGTCCATTCATGGTAATTTGACATGCTATAATAGCATTAAATGTAACACAAACAAACAGTGTTACATACCTAAAGAACTACTTGACATGTTGATACCAAATATGAATGCAATCGACCACTTACAACAGAGTTACAGCACAAGGAAAACGGCAGACTCGCGGCGCTTGCTGAGTAAGAATGCTGGGTGGCGAAATGTGGCATGTTACCGGCCTCTTATCTCGCTATGCAGCCATCTCCGCTGATTAAGATTATCAATTCAGTGTTACTCAATTATATAGGAAAAATTATTTAAGGGTTTAATTTCATTTTTTTACATGTCAATTTTTACCATTTGTCCTCCTAAATATGGATTTTAGACCACTGTGCGTTGGATGAAAACAAGGGATGGTCTCTCTGTATCCGAGTGGAAGGAGGCAATTAAAATGATAGGACAAGTATCAAACGTGCGTGCCATGCCAGGATGGCTCCCAGTGCAGACATTGCACTGAGATAGAAACCTTACCCCACATCCTGGGATTCTGCCAACATGGACTCTCATCCGGAATACTAGACACCATGCAATACGAGAACTGATTGCTAAAAGTCTTCCTTCCTTCTACGAGGTTCACCAAGAAGTCCACTGCCTTGCAAAAGATTGAAGTTCTCGGCGAGTTGACATCATTTCCATTGATAGAAGAAATGACAGAGCAATTACCATCGATCCCAGCGTGCGCTTTGAAACTGCAGTTGAACAACCTGTAGCAGTACATGAAGAAAAGAAGACCATCTATGACCCTACAATTGAATACTTTAGAGATTATTATCATATACAAGGACAGATTGAAGTATTTGGCCTATTGTTCGGAGCAAGGGGAACAATTCCAAAATTCTCAGATGAATGTTTTAAGTCTTTTGGAATTCCTTTAAAATTTTTGAAAATTATTGCTATAGACGTAATGAAATATTCTGTTCAGATATTACGTAATCACTTGTACACCTAAATTTGTTTATATTCTATCTGATTACTAGACTTCGTGGAATTGCCACGAGAATCGCAAGGTTTACTGCGCACGCGGTATAGACTGTATGAGAAGGGGGCGTGCAAAGGATGGAGTATGCCTCTAATGTAAACACTGAGCAGTATACTGCGGTTACAATAAAACCTGTATCCTGCATTCAAGAAATATAATGAATGATCATTGATGTAGTAAATTTGTAACATGTAAACACACAATTATTTTATAGTGAGATATATTACCTCTTAAAATTGAATGTAAGATACTCACATCATCCTTGAATATGTGCATTGCAGTGAAGAGTTACGTACATTTTGAGCGACTGCAAAGTAACCTCCTCCGATGGTCACTTAAACAGTTTTTTACACTGGGAAAATGTACGTTCAACATCACACGATATAATACGTACATATTTGAAGAACGGAAAGTCACTACTTTTTAGTACACCAACTTCAGACGTCTTGTCGTGACTTGATGGTACATCATTTATAGTAAGAAGTTATGAGTAGGAAGAATTTTAGCAATAATTCTTCTCAACTCACATTTCACTTTTTATGAAATTAGTTAATTGTTATTTTGGGTAACGGTTTGTGATACTTTATCCACTATATTAAGGACTTCTGAGAGTTGTAGTTTAGAAGATTCTAACAGGATGATACTTTTGGACACGATTTTAAAATTAGAATCAGTGAACAGAATATCTTCCAATAGCTGTTCAGAAGCAATGATTTTACAGCTGCAACAGCGGAACTGTCTGTGCTATCCAATGCATCAATTACCTCCATTATTTTGCCGTAATGTTCTGCATAATAATTAACAGCATCCAACCACGTTCCCCAAAGGGTCAAGACTGGCTGCGGGGGTAAGGGTATTCCAAGGGAAATTATTTGGAACAACAACACTCTCATTGTAGCATGTTTGATTGAATTCTTGTCTGCACTGAATAAATGTTAAGCTTTGACTATTCCAACCACAGTAATGCAAAAACAAGTGCTTACATAGGTATACATTAGCTGTAGCTGCTCTATCTATTTGGACCGGTCACAACTCTTAACATGAACTGCTTATACTACGAGACCGGACGGTCACTCACCTCCTCTATACTACCGTACATCGGCAACCTGATTGCATGCTGCGTGTGGCAATTCAACGAACGCTACTGATTACTAATAATTATTGCATATTTTTTATTTATTCTTTAAAGATATCAGCTCAAAGAATTTGAGTGACCACAAGGGTCCTGAATACAATACTTTCCCAAGGGTAGCTTCCATTTGAAAATAATAATCGTAAATACTGATAACACAAATGTTTATTTTTATTTGTTTAGTATGCTGTGTCTTTTGGCAACCCTTACTGAAGGGCAGCTACCCTTGTGGGATTTATGCATGGAAAGTACCCCGATAAAAAGACACAAACATTAATAGAAGTTAGGAATGAATAAAAACAGAATCGGGTATAAAGCCAGAAAGGGAAAGAATGAGAAGTGAGAATGCAAAGAAAGACAGAAAAATAAGAATAAATATCTGGCACCGCAGAGAATTCTATTTTACAATGTATATTAGTGTTATAGTTATTTACAGTTCTGTTATAAATACTTAATTTACAGTTATTAAAAATTAATTAGGATGACAATTTACAAGGAATATAAAGTAAGGAGTCATGAAAAAGGAACAGTAAAATAAAAAAAGAAAATAATAGAAAGTTAAATAAAGCAAAAAATAAGAAAGAAGCATATCTACTCATAAAGTATACTGAAGAAATATTCGTAGGTAGAAGACATAAATAGACTGATCATCATAAATAAAAATAATTCAGGGAAGGATGAAAGGCAAAATCCATACTAATAATAAGTCTGTAGCCGAAATTTTTCTGGTAATTTTCGATTTTCCAAAAATAATTGGTCCTAACATATATAATTAACCACCCTGAAACCGAAAATCGTTTTTAAATTTTTGTTTGTATGTCTGTCTGTATGTTTGTTACCTTTTCACGCAATAATGGCTGAACGTATTTCGATGAAAATTGGAATATAAATTAAGTTCGTTGTAACTTAGATTTTAGGCTATATGGCATTCAAAATACATTATTTAAAAGGGGGATTTTAAGGGGGTCTGAATTAAATAAATCTAAATATCTCGCTTATTATTGATTTCTGTGAAAAATTTTACATAACAAAAGTTTCTTTAAAAATAATTTTCGATAACTTCTATTCTTTGAAAAATTTTGATAGGACTGATATTTAATGAGATAAATGAGTTTTAAAATTAAAATAACTGCCATCTAAGGCAGTGTAATGAATTAAAAAACAAATGACTTCGTCTATAAGGGGCCTTGGACAGCAACAATCGAAAGCTATGAAAGATAGCCTACAGAGAATGTTTCTGTGTTTGTATGAAGTAATATCGGAAGCTAAATTAACTGATTTGTATAATTAATTATTATTTCACCATTGGAAAGTGTAGTTCCTCTAGATGGACATAATGCTTTAATGTTATTACAGTAACTTCTGGTATAATATAATATAATATAATATAATATAATATAATATAATATAATATAATATAATATAATATAATATAATTTAAGTTATTTGAAGGGTTCAGAACCATAGTGGGCCAAGCGCCATTTACTGAATACGTAGAAATCAAGGGTTAAAATTAAGTTATTACCATAATTCAATGGAAACCTATAACAAGTAAAATAAAGTATACACATAAAATCTAAATGATGTCAATCTTCATTAAAATATGGGTGCATGTAATAAAAATTAAGAAACATGTTAAAGGAATTGTCATTGCACCAAATGAGTGTCACTGGACCAAAATGATCGCATTTTAATTATTTGGATGCAATTTAAATTAAGTAACATATTAAACGATTTATCCTTCTATCAAACACGAATGTTCCCTGGATCAAATGTCCTATTTTAATTATGTAATTACTTTATATTTATTTCTAACGGGTGCAACGGAGCGCACGGGTACGGCTAGTGTAAAAATAAAGAACAAAAAACAGTAATTTGGGAAAAGCGAAAGCATAAATGAATCCAAACAACAAAATTAGTTGAAAATCCGGGCTAACACACAACATGGCATTACCAAGTATGACTGCGAGTACAATAGGAAATTAAGGAGCAAGACTGCGACATGGAGAAGCACTCATACCGCCCTCGAATGCTCAGTTTTAAGTGAAATCGCGTGTATGTCGCATTACCCCCCTCCCCCGATGTGTTAATCTCATAATCTAACTTGTCACTTATTGCTAATGATCAAATGGTCACAAAAGCGACCGCTGTCTGCGTTTAATTATCGGGATTTCCATCTCACAACTTGTCCAGGCGAATTATAATTTCATGGGCAGATTACGCTCGTGTGTCCAGCACAGTGGAACAAGAAACAGAAAATAGTGGGGAAGGAAATAATGACAAAACACTGCGAGTCTTGCTTCAGCACCAGCTGATGTGCAGATGATGCACAACACTGTAACAGCCTTACTGATTCTATTGCAAAACGTTGTAAGTCCGTCGTTTTAAAATATTGAAGTAAACCGTCTAACAGATGAGTTATAATATATAGTGTAATAGACGAAAAGTGTAACTTTACTTCAAAATATTTTAAGTCCAATTGTAATTTACAACCCAGCTGATATACAGATGAAGCACAACACAGTAAAATGGAAACTTCTATAACAGCCTTACTGATTCTATTGCAAAACGATGTAAGTCCGTCGTTTTAAAATGCTGAAGTAAACCGTCTAACAGATGAGTTATAATATATAGTGTAATAAACGAAAAATATAATTTTACTTAAAAAATTTAAGTCCAATGGTAATTTATACACCAGCTGATATGCAGATGAAGGACAACAAATTCACATGTAGATTTCTATAACAGCCTTACGGATTGTTTTGCAAAACGTTGTAAGTCCGTCGTTTTAAAATACTGAAGTAAACCGTCTAACAGATGAGTTATAATATATAGTGTAATAGACGAAAAATATAATTTTACTTAAAAAATTAAGTCCAATGGTAATTTATACACCAGCTGATATGCAGATGAAGGACAATACATTAAAAGGGAAACTTTTGTTACAGCCTTACTGATTCTATTGCAAAACGTTGTAAGTCCATCCTTTTAAAATACTGAAGTAAACCGTCTAACAGATGAGTTATAATATATAGTGTAATAGACGAAAAATATAATTTTACTTAAAAAATTTTAAGTCTAATGATAATTAATACACCAGTTAATATGCAGATGAAACACAACAAATTCACATGTAGACTTCTATAACAGCCTTACGGATTGTATTGCAAAACGTTGTAAGTCCGTCGTTTTAAAATACTGAAGTAAACCGTCTAACAGATGAGTTATAAAATATAGTGTAATAGACGAAAAGTATAATTTTACTTCAAAACATTTTAAGTCCAATTGTAATTTACAACCCAGCTGATATACAGTAAAATGGAAACACAACACAGTAAAATGGAAACTTCTATAACAGCCTTACTGATTCTATTGCAAAATGATGTAAGTCCGTCGTTTTAAAATGCTGAAGTAAACCGTCTGACAGATGAGTTATAATATATAGTGTAATAGACGAAAAATATAATTTTACTTAAAAAATTTAAGTCCAATGGTAATTTATACACCAGCTGATATGCAGATGAAGGACAATACATTAAAAGGGTAACTTCTGTAACGGCCTTACTGATTCTATTGCAAAACGTTGTAAGTCCGTCCTTTTAAAATACTGAAGTAAACCGTCTAACAGATAAGTTATAATATATAGTGTAATAGATTAAAGGTATAATTTTGCTTCAAAACATTTTAAGTCCAATGCTAATTTACACATCAGTTAATATGCAGATGAAACACAACACATTCACGTGGAGATTTCTGTAATAGCCTTGCGGATTCTATTGCAAAACGTTGTTAGTCCGTCGTTTTAAAATACTGAAATAAACCGTCTAACAGGTGCGATATAATATATAGTGTAATACACGAAAAGTATGATTTTACTTCAAAACATTTTAAGTCCAATGGTAATTTATGCATCAGTTAATATGCAGATGAAGCACAACACATTAACATGGAGATTTCTGTAATAACCTTGCGGATTCTATTGCAAAACGTTGTTAGTCCATCGTTTTAAAATACTAAAGTAAACCGTCTAACAGATGAGTTATAATATATAGTGTAATAGACGAAAAGTATGATTTTACTTGAAAACATTTTAAGTCCAATAGTACTTTATACACCAGTTCATATGCAGATGATGCATAACACATTAATACAGATACTTTTATAACAGCCTTACGGATTATTTTGCAAAACGTTGTAAGTCCGTCGTTTTAAAATACTGAAGTAAACAGTCTAACGGATGAGTTATAAGATGTGGTCTAATAGATGCAAAATATAATTTTGCCTCAAAACATTTTAAGTCCAATGGTAAGTCAAAGAGAAGGGTTTGTGTGTTCTGAAATTGAGTACAGCCATAACAAAATTACAAAACACTTCACGAACGCTAATCATACCTACAGAGACACCAACACAGACATGGAAATTCTACACATCCAACCAAAAAGCCAGAAACTAAACACACTAGAACAATACGAAATATACAGATACACAAAAACTCAATTTCAGAAAACACACACTCTTTGACTCCACATTACACTATACAAACACACCCCCAAAGGAAACAAAACAAAAGGCGTCAAGACCAGCAACAACCAGTTCTGAAGAAGGCCAATAACAGGCCGAAACATGTAACAGGTACGGTAAAATCTAACACGAGAAAGACATATAATACATATTCCGAAGTTAATTTGTTATTGTTTAGTCAATTTTCCGAAGACAGGTCTGAACTTCATAAATGATACCAAGAAAGCACCACTTATGAGGAAACTAGGTCAGGAGGTAATGGGATAGGGTGGACAGTTATTTTTCCCCTTCATTGCAAACATCACCGACTAGCTATATATTACACTAGTCAGATTTGTTAACGTATATCGATATTTATTAATTATGACTTTTCTCGATAGTACTATTATTTTGATAGTGTGACGAAAATGAATTATTTCTGGCTTGTAAAACACAGCTGAGGCAGAATTCAAGCTGCTTCAATACTAACTACAAGCTTGGATGACGATTAGCAGAGCTTAATATTCTGATGTACTGATATGGAGGAAATATTTTCAGTAAAGTATACTTTGAGACTTGTTCCGAGTTGAAATTACTTTACATGCCGTATATCTCGCAAAAAATCTTCATTTAGTAAAAAAACTGTGCTAAAAATTTTCATCGCCTTTACAAATTAATGATATTCAGCCGATCATAAACACGCAAAAATATTATTTCGCAAGAAACATAGCAGAGAATAGCATTATATAACTATTTTTACGAATGTCTTGACTTGTGGAGTTCTTCATATGATCTATACGATTTTGTAGCTATTTAACACCAGATTGTCCACACCTGTGGAGTAACGGTCAGCGCGTCTGGCTGCGAAACCAGGTGGCCCGGGTTCGAATCCCCGTCGGGGCAAGTTACCTGGTTGAGGTTTTTTCCGGGGTTCTCCCAATACGAGCAAATGCTGGGTTACTTTCGGTGCTGGACCCCGGACTCATTTCACCGGCATTATCACCTTCATATCATTCAGACGCTAAATAACCTAGATGTTGATACAGCGTCGTATAATAACCCAATAAAATAAAAAAACACCAGATTTCTCTCGTTTATACAAAAAAATATTAAAAAATCCCTCTGTTATAGAAAAATGAATTTCAAATTATCAGTTTCGAATATACGAGCTTTTAGAACATTAGCTTTTAATACCAAGCTTAAAAAATTAATTTTACCTCACCCTGTCTGCTTAGTGTTGGAATAGAAAGACAAAGAAAGAGAGCGTTTTAAAATGTTACCGTAATAAAATTTTTATGGAGAACATCCCCAGGAGCTCGTTCTCAATGCAATCCATATGAACGATAGTCGATAATAACAGGCTGGGATAAAAACAGAATAGTCTGATACACAACAAGAACGACATAAGCGACAACAGACACACAAAACGAAAATGTATTAATGGAGATTTACAGTGCATTAAAAGTTAAAAACAGGAATGAATGTGTACTTTAGATATGTGGTTATATTTGTTAGTTTTTGAACCGTATGCTTCCAGCGTTTTGATGCAACGTACAGGCTCCATCTTTAGGGACGTCAGTAACATTATTATTATTACTATTATTATTATTATTATTATTATTATTATTATTATTATTATTACATAATTATTTTATTGTATTCTATTCTATTATATTATGTTATATTCATAGCATTGTAGTAATTTTCTATCATACTGGTTGAGTGAAAGAGAAGGCCGAATGGCCTTAACTCTGCCACTTAAAATAAACCATTATTATTATTATTATTATTATTATTATTATTATTATTATTATTACATAATTATTTTATTGGTGTTGTGAAGATGAAAAGAATTGTCATTGTATTATATTAATTATGTATTATATTGTCTATTATGAAACTAAGAATAAGAAAAAGAAACCGTGGTTTGATGAAGAATGTTGCATGGTAGTAGAAAGAAGGAAACAGGCAAAATTGAAATTCTTACAGGATCCAGTTGAGGGGAAGAGAGATAATTATTTCAATGAAAGACGGGAAGCAAGTCGTACACTTAGGAATAAAAGAGAGGTTACTTGAAGGAAAAACTGAATGAGGTAGAAACAAATAGTAAGAATAAAAACATTCGAGATTTATATAAGGGTATAAAGGAATTTAAGAACGGATATCAGCCAAGGGTAAACGTGATCAAGGATGAGAATGGTGACTTGCTTGCAGACTCTCCATCAATCCTAAACAGATGGAAAAACTATTTTGCGCAACTACTAAATGTACATAGGCCAAATAGAAATGATCGGGACGAAATTGAAATACAAACTGCTGAGCCATTTATACCCGAACCCACGCTTTCAGAAGTCGAAATTGCGATAGAAAATCTGAAAAAGTACAAGTCTCCAGGTATCGATCAAATTCCAGCAGAATTAATACAAGAGGGTGGAAGTGCATTATATAGTGAAATTTATAAACTTGTACTTGCTATTTGGGAAAAGGAAATTGTACCAGAACAATGGAAGGAGTCCATAATTGTACCTATTTTTAAAAAGGGGGACAAAACCAACTGTGGTAACTTTCGAGGAATATCACTTTTGTTGACGTCGTACAAAATTTTGTCCAATATTCTTTTGAGAAGATTAACTCCGTACGTAGATG
>JAJSOF020000005.1:4337500-4527500 GCA_025594305.2 Periplaneta americana
AACTTTTTGCTTCATAAAACTTTTCTTATTGCAGTAAAAAGTCTACCGCGGTAAATTGTAATAGTCACTTGAGAGAGTGTAGAATAATAATAATAATAATAATAATAATAATAACAATAATAATAATAATAATATTAATAAATAAAATATAAAATAAATAAATAAAATATAAAATATAAAATATAAAGTAAATAATAAATAGTTCTGGCCACTGTATCAAATACAAAAATAAATAATACCACAATTACATATAGTAAGACAGTAAAAAATTTAGGGCTATATTTAGATTCAAATTTAAATTTTCAAAGTCAAGTGACCTACATATGTAAGAAAACTTTTCCATAATTCATTCCCTCAGACACTTAACCAACGTTTTACCTTTCAGCCTTAAAAAGAACCTGATCCAAACTTTAGTGATGCCCCACTTCGATTATTGCGATTCTCTATTCACGAATCTAAATACTGATCTTGCCCATAGACTACAGCGTGTTCACAATATCTGCGTTCGTTTCGTTTGTAACATTAGAAAATTCGATCATGTAACACAGTCACTAGAATTGTTGTCTTGGAGTCCACTTAAAGAAAGAAGATTCTTCAACTCGGTCTTATTACTATATAAGATCATCCACACCTCCACACCATCTTACCTAGCATCTCGTTTTGTTTACCTTTCACTACCTCGAACCCGGAACATGTACCTTCTCTCTATTCCCCTGCACAGAACATCCTTCTATTCATTATCTTTCAGGATATCGATTCCACGCCTTCGCAGTACAAACCATGAAACAAATCTCATTTCTTCCCAAAACACTTGAGGACAAAATATAATAACATAATTACAAAAAAAAATTGGCGGTCATCCTTGTTTTATTCTATCGTACAAACTGATATTTCTAAGAATTATAGCATAACTCTTCCAGGCCAACTTGCATTGTAAAAATTATATGCGTGATGAAGCACAGAGAGTAACATATTCGTTGAAAATTCCCCATGGCGATCAACATACATTGCTTCACGTTCACTCAGAGCATTAATTTTTATTAATGTTCCATCAATTAAGCCTCACCCTAGTGGCATAAAACTCAGCAACAATGTCATTTAAATTATTACGCCATTTGACAAACTGACGAAAATGGGTGTTATTTACTCCATCGACAATCATTCGAATGTCAAGACAGAGTTGCTCCTTTGGTGATACTGATAGTGAATGGTTCCATTTAGTGCTGTGAAGTAAGAAAGGCTCCTCAATTCTTTGCAGTACGGTATGAAATTGTTGAAAATTTAGTCGAAATCGTTCATTATATTCAAAAGTATTTTCCATATAACCAAATTCTGGCCATGGTCTGAAAATTCTTGGAGTCTGTATTGCACAGGCAGCATTCTTCATCTTCATCACTGGATTTACTCCAAAACATAATGCAGTAACATAATCACTTACTTACTTACTGGCTTTTAAGGAACCCGGAGGTTCATTGCCGCCCTCACATAAGCCCGCCATCGGTCCCTATCCTGAGCAAGATTAATCCAGTCTCTATCATCATATACCCCCTCCCTCAAATCCATTTTAATATTATCCATCCATCTACGTCTGGGCCTCCCTAAAGGTATTTTTCCCTCTGACCTCCAAACTAACACTCTACATGCATTTCTGGATTTCCCCGTACCTGCTACATGCCCTGCCCATCTCAAACGTCTGGATTTAATGTTCCTAATTATGTCAGGTGAAGAATACAATGCGTGCAGCTCTGCGTTGTATAACTTTCTCCATTCTCCTGTAACTTCATCCCGCTTAGCTCCAAATATTTTCCTAAGAACCTTATTCTCAAACACCCTTAATCTCTGTTCCTCTCTCAAAGTGACAGTCCAAGTCTCACAGCCGTACAGAACAACCGGTAATATAACTGTTTTATAAATTCTAATTTTCACATTTTTTGACAGCAGACTGGATGATAAAAGCTTCTCAACCGAATAATAACACGCATTTCCCATATTTATTCTGCGTTTAATTTCCTCCCGAGTGTCATTTATATTTGTTACTGTTGCTCCAAGATATTTGAATTTTTCCACCTCTTCGAAGGATAAATCTCCAATTTTTATAGTTCCATTTCGTACAATATTCTGGTCACGAGACATAATCACATACTTAGTCTTTTCGGGATTTAATTCCAACCCTATAGCTTTACTTCCTTCAAGTAAAATTCCCGTGTTTTCCCTAATCGTTTGTGGATTTTCTCCTAACATATTCACGTCATCCGCATAGACAAGAAGCTGATGTAACCCGTTCAATTCCAAACCCTCTTTGTTATCCTGAACTTTCCTAATGCCATATTCTAGAGCGAAGTTAAAAAGTAAAGGTGATAGTGCATCTCCCTGCTTTAGCCCGCAGTGAATTGGCAAGGATCAGATAGACACTGGCCTATACGGACTCTGCTGTAAGTTTCACTAAGACACATTTTAATTAAACGAACTAGTTTCTTGGGAATACCAAATTCAATAAGATTATTATATAAAACTTCTCTCTTAACCGAGTCATACGCCTTTGTGAAATCTATGAATAACTGATGTACTGTACCCTTATACTCCATACTTTTGACTTACTCAAGTAAATTATTTAGACAATTGAAAATATTTTACCCAGCTAGGGACGAGGGTAGAAATATCTGCTTAATTATTGCTGTAAATCTGAGGGCAGTATTGTTATGAAACAATAATCAATTTACCGCGGTAAATTTCTGCAGGAAAAGTAAGTTTACAGAAGTAATTCTTTGACTACCGCGGTAGTTTTATGAAACAGGCAGAGCAGTATTACTGTGCCTACAGCAATATTTACCGCGGTAATGTTTTATGAAACAGGCTCAGGTGGTGAACTGGAATACGTACCGTAGAGATTTGAATGACTATTACACTCTTACTACGTCATACTACTTTTGACCCATAAAACGGTACGAAAGGACGTATTTCAACCAATCATGGCTGCTTATCGCACAATTTTATCGCGTCCCTAGCATTTGTTTAATTTTATCGCGTCCCTAGCATTTGTTTCTTTGTTTGCCAACATTTGAAACTGCGCTGGTCTGGACGTCAAAAATATATATAAAATTACAAACCACTCCAGTCGATGCACAATAGTTTCAAATATGACTCGCATTGGCATTCAAGAACAAGAATTAATAAAAATCACTGATCATACCTATGCATCTTCTGAAATCCGATTTACAAATAAATGAAAAGCACCATTCGGAAATCCTGATTAAGTTGAATACACCATGTAGGCCTAAATCAACGAGTTCCACTTCTATTATGCACACGTCCAATATAACATCAATTGAACCACCAACCACATTCAAATTTGAAAATTGTACATTCAATAATTATTCTTTTAAAATTATTAATTCGGAAATTCTGAATAAGTTGAATGCACCATGTAGGCCTAAATCAACGAGTTCCACTTCTATTACGCACACGTCCAATATAACATCAATTGAACCACCAACCACATTCAAATTTGAAAATTGTACATTCAATAATTGTTCCTTTTAAAATTATTCATGTTTATTTTTTATGTCATCGTCGTTAATTAAAACTTTTCTAACACTTGTGTATATTAGTTAGGTTATGTTATAGCTTCTGCTCTGAGAGGATAAAAAGAACTTCTGCTATAAGCTATTATGGATAGTCACGTATCAGAGATTGTTTAATATTAAGATTTATTGAATAGTAATCATTACAGTGTCTGTATAAAAACACTACTGCCATCTAGCAGGCATCTAGCGTAATATTTGTAATGTTGAGATGGTACAATAATACATTTGAAGACAGTTGTATTTTCGTAAGTCAATTAATATTTTATTGTATTGGAATACTTCGTTACTTCTAATCTTTATATATATTCTTCTAATCGTGTAATAGTCAATTAAATCCCACTCAAGTTTTGATTTTCTCTAGATAAATCAAAACGTCTAGTGAGATTACTGTTGATAAAATTTATATAATCAATATACAGGAATATAATATTCAATTGAAATATTAACCCTCAAATTATCACACAAGAAAAGTTGTTAGAGTTTTTTTAAGAAAAGAATTCTCCGTCCATTCAAACTACTGAAAGTATTTTTTTCTCTGGATAAAACCATAAACATAAAAATGAATACGAAATGTTATTTTCCACTGAAACTGCACTGATTTTAATACACGCTATTCATAGTTAGCCATGGATCAGCACGAGCAGTTGAATGCAAAGCTATTGTTGTTTATTGTTCATTTATTAATTTGAGAAAATGTATTTCATGACAGAAAATGTTCAGATTATTAAACGGTATTATACTGTATATAGTGCAGGTAGATTAAGTGAGATATTTAGTGAGGAATATCCAATAAGCTGGCAAATGTCAGACGAGAGTTTATAATAGGTTGGGTTATTGCTTGGCATGAAGTGGAGGTCTATTTGAACGTTTATTGTAATTTATCATTAAATATGCAAATATTGATATTTTCATTCTTAATCTGTAAAAAAGATAATTTGTTTTCCCTTTATGTTTTATCACGGCTGGCTGGATCCGGAAATAGTTTGTTTTATCCTCCTGAGTCCTGAAACAATTGCTGTTTTATTTTTAAAATTTAATATAATCATTTATAATAATAATTTTTATTGCTAGAATAAAGATACATATTGTTTTTATATATAAACTCACTCTATCATCCCAGAAAGAGTACATATTCTTGCTCAGGATTATTCCACAAAGTTTTAGAACTAGTATTTAATTAATTAGAAAAAATAAAAAGAAAAAGAAAAGCACTGGTACTAAAAGTAATTGAAACTTGATATGCCTCCCTAAACAATAATTTTAAATTAAATTTTAAAATAAGGAGCGACTGCTTCCGTGGTCTGTTGGTCAGCATGCTGGCTTCCAGATCAGGAGGTCCCGGGTTCGATTCTCGGGCTAGGCTCTCGGTGAATTTTTCTTGAAGAAGAGGAATTCCCTGGGTGTCTAGAGTCTGGAAATTTGTATGAATGTGAGTGAGATTGTGAGTGTGCCGTGTTAATATAAATTAACCAATCATCACAATATAAAAGTACGTCAGGACTGTCGCTGGGCAGTAACCTGAACACACGTTTCAGCGTCACATTGTTGACAAGTAACTCCATCTGTTAGCACAACCATAAAGCATCTAATAGATGCTATAGAGTTACCAACAACGAAAAAGAAATAAATAAGGAGCATTACCAAATTGAATGTTTCATATTTAGCTGTTACCTTATTATAGAGTCTTGGACCAAAATTTCTACTGTGATTATAACCTACAGTTGTGGTACATTTAGGTTCTGTTAAGCATATGTTGTCTGATCTTTTAGTTTTATATTTATGTGAATACAAATTAAATACATTACGGTTTTTATGTACGAAATTCAGTAATACATTGTTATAAATTTTATGGATATCAAATACTTTAAATTCTGAATACAGCAGTCCTGAGGGATAATCAAGAGGCTTATTAATACATATTTGTATTACTATTTTCTGTAGCAGAGTTATTGGCATGAGGGAGGTACTATCACTACCCGATCCTATAATGCCGTATTGTAATATAGCTTGTACTAATGTGAGGTAAATAAATCGTAAAGTATGGACAGTCAAGTAATTTCGTAGGATACTAAAATAGTGAAAAATTTTTCTTAATCTATTGCAAAGAAAAAAAAAACATGTTTATCCCAACGAAAATGCAGGTCGATTATTATTATTCCGAGATATTTAACTTGAGGAGATTAATTTAGAATAGGACAGTTTCAACTATTAGAAGAACAATTGGATGTATGAATTTTTAAATATACAAGAGCGAATTAAGAGATTTCGTACCAACAGATGTTAACGAAAATAGTACAACCGTAATTCTAGTACGATTTAAGACAAGTATGTTCGAATCAAACCAATTTTTAATCAAAGTGATGGCATTATGCAGGTTTAAGCATTTAAGGGTACATGTACGTGAACGACCACAAATATTATCAGAAAATGCAGGCTCTAAATTTCTAAAATTGTATAAGAAAATGAACTCACAATTGAACAAATGTTACAAGGTACCACAACAAGACTTTTTGGAACTTAAATATCTGATAAAAGTATAAAAATGGTTACTAATAATATTTTTTAGAAATCACTATTTACTTTAATTTAAATTTTCCAAAATTTGAAAATTTTCACACATATTTCATAACTCCACAACCATTAAAGATAGAAATCTGAAATTTTGTACACTGATTTAACATGCATTTATGCAAACGATAGACTACAATAACGCCCATTTCTTTGAAAATAGAAAAATTAGGTCACAAAATATTATGTAAATTTTAATATATTTTATGTAGGACAAATAAAAAATGAATTGTATTAAAATAAACAACTCTACATGTCAGAGTAGTCTACTTTTCAGAAATAAGTGTTTATTACATGCAGGAAAAATATTAAAGATGTCTGAGAGACCATAAGAATGTTATGGTTACCAAATTACGTAACTGCAAAACTCTTTTGTTTTTTTTTTTCATACTGGTTTCAAAAATATTATTAGTAATCATTTTAATACTTCTATCAGATATTTAAGTTCTGATAAGTCTTGTTGTGGTACCTTGTAATTTTTGTCCAATTGTGAGTTCATTTTCTTATAAAATTTTAGAAATTTAGAGCCTGCATTTTCTGATAATACAGTATTTGTGGTCGTTCACGTACTGTACATATACCCTTAAATTATTTACGAGGATGGTACAGAATGTGTTATAAATTAATTAAAGAACATTCATATTATTATTTACCTGTATTAAATCCGATTCTGCAGCTATACATGAAGTCGCCCGAGTGTGAACCGCGCGCGTCGCATTCCCTAACTTCCGTTGTTCGGATGCTAGGATTTTGTACCGGGTGTTGCGTTTTCTCTAATCCTGACCATAATGTCACGAGACTTTGCGTCATTGCTATTAGCTGTACTTTAACACACACAGCTCCAGACATCCAGAGAGAGAGAGAGAGAAGTTCACAAAGGTGCGTGTTACAGAAGATAGTACCGTGATTTTATCGAAAACTATTCAAAATCGGACACATGTATATATGAACTTTTTTCTTTACGATGATAACATGAATAGGTACCGGATTTTTATGTAATTACATATTATATTCCCTTCAACCTAACTGTATATAAATAACAAATCTTTGCGAATCTTATAATTGTCATTAATATATTAAAATTTGATACTACATATTTTTGCATTATCCCACATTACTTATTATGCCTTGGTATTACATAAATCTACATATTTAGGAGTTTTATTCATTTTTACTTCTCTAAAAGGAAAAAAAAAAAAAAAAGAAACTTCTGCTTGGGAAGTTTACAATTTGAAATATACAGATTTAAAAAAACCTTTTTACCTACCCAAGCCATTCCCTTGCAATTTGCAACCTTACCCACCCTCTTCCTAATTCTTCCAGGGAAAACCCGTCACAAGTCTGACATGAGCCTTAATAAAGTAGCCGACTTTTGAGAAGAAGCTGGAGTAAATGAACAAACTGGAAAGTTGTTGAAAGATTAAAATAAATAGCTTTTCAGGTTATTTCTTGACCTATTTACTTTAAATTTGGTAGACCTATAAGGAAATGGCATTTTCCGAGCAATTAGAAAATATGGTCCTCTGCTGGAATAAACCTACACTTCTGAATGAGACAGGAATGTTTTCAAACAACAGTTTGTAAATGCCTGTAGTTTGAGGTTTTAAAAAGGTACTTTCTTTCTTACAGGGAGCAGCTAAAATGCATGTGTCCCACATCTCCTCTTATTTTCTCCTAATCCAGTAAAGCGAAACAGTGCTTGCAGTACTGTTGTGTCATTCATTTCACTCAGTTCTCTAGTTTTAGTACTTACAGTATAAAGTGCAAGTGAGTTTATCTACTGTTGTCCACACCTGTGGAGTAACGGTCAGCGCGTCTGGCTGCGAAACCAGGTAGCCCGGGTTCGAATCCCGGTTGGGGCAAGTTACCAGGTTGAGGTTTTTTCCGGGGTTTTCCCTCAACCCAATATGAGCAAATGCTGGGTAACTTTCGGTGCTGGACCCCGGACTCATTTCACCGGCATTATCACCTTCATTCCATTCAGACGCTAAATAACCTAGATGTTGATAAAGCGTCGTAAAATAAACCAATAAAATAAAAATAAATATCTACTGTTTTTAACTAACTAAAATGGATAAACACAATATAATATTTGTTACTCAGTCAAATGACAAATTAATGTAAAATAATGACTTATATTATATGGTCATTAAGTTTTATATACATGAGTTATAAATTGTAAACGTTTTCGCCCATTCAGGCATCTTCAGGCATAATTATACAATATCTCAATATCAAACTATGTAGCTATTACATTGGTGGTAGATAAACTGTTTAAGATTAATGGTGTACAAAACATCTCCATAATTAAAATGTAATATTACAGGTCATAAATTAAAATAATGTTAAAAACCACGTAGTATTGTAATTAAATTTCATAATATTCTGTGGAACTCTTGTTCAGTAGAGTCCAATGAGTGATGAATTATGTGTCGTTTGAACGTGGCAACTGTATAGATCATTATAAAACAATATGTTATAAACCACGTAGTGTTGTAATTAAACTTCATAATATTCTGTGGAACTCTTGTTCAGTAGAGTCCAATGAGTGATGAATTATGTGTCGTTTGAACGTGGCATCTGTATAAATCACTATAAAACAATATGTTAAAAACCACGTAGTGTTGTAATTAAACTTCATAATATTCTGTGAAATTTAATTACAATACTACGCGGTTTTTAACATTATTTTAATTTATGACTTGTAATATTACATTTTAATTATGGAGATGTTTTGTACATCATTAATCTTAAACAGTTTATCTACCACCAATGTAATGGCTACATAGTTTGATATTGAGATATTGTATAATTATGCCTGAAGATGCCTGAATGGGCGAAAACGTTTGCAATTTGTAGCTCATGTATATAAAACTTAATGACCATATAATATAAGTCATTATTTTACATTGATTTGTCATTTGACTGAGTAACAAATATTATATTGTGTTTATCTATATTAATTGACAATCTGAATATTTTCAACATGCTTTCTAAGTTAACTAAAATGGCCTCTGTATCTTCAACCCCAACGACAAAAATAAAATGAATTGCGATGTACGAAATTTTCACTACAGGTGGAAAAATAGTAATGTGCCAAGTGTGCGGTAAAAAAATCGGGTGCTCTATGAAATCACAACTGGAGAGTCTTACCTATCCTATACCTGGCAGATATTGATACTAAATATTTTTATGATTTTACATATTTTGGTACATATTCAGCTTATTTTTCTTAGATAAATATTTACATATTATACACCTTGATATTACATAAAAATCCGGTCTCTAGTCAGGAATCAGATCCTAGGGAATGGCAAAATCTTCATGAATCACCCTGTATATGAACTTGATTTTGGGATAGGTATGTTCTTTTATCTGTTCAAATTAATATATAATTTTCTTTGGAATTATATTGTAACGTTTCTCGACTTTTTCTGTCCTAATATTCATCTATTGCTTCACGTAGGTATACTTTTCTGAGCTTTAATAATATAAAGTTTTTTGCGTTTCTTAGGCAGCATGATAAAACCCAGATAATTAAACTTACGTATGGTGCTTGATATATAGCAGAGTTTTTTTCAAGTTATTTAGGTATTCTATATCAATAGACAAAATTAATAGCATTACAGTATCCAGACTGAAGTTTTTATACCGCACTAAATTGAACATAGAACTCTTCTCCAAATTTAATTTATAGGAGAAATTGCCTTCCTGAAATTAAGCTGAACATAAAAGAAAAAATATTTTCATGGCCCTGCAGTATAAAATCAATTGACTTCAGCGCAAGAACAGTAAGGGGTGCAGCAACTCGTATCTCTTGTTATAAATCATAAGCCGTAGAAGACATGTAGTTAATTTTGTTCCCAATAAAAAAGGGACCGTAAAAGGATCGATTTGAACTGTAACAGACTGCGAAATGAAGGCGAATTTAGGACACTTGACTGCAAGGAATAACCTCTAAGTAACGAAATAAATCTCTGTTTTACTCTACCGGTAGCGTCTCTAAGAATTCAGAAAGCTCGAGTTCGATTCCCGGCAGATAAGTGGAGGTATATTTTCCTTTCAAGAATCTCATCTTCTATTCATTTCGTTGCGTTACTGTCTTAACTTAATAACCTTCCTATACTGAGGATCACGTATGAGTAGTTAATAAAAGGTTAATTTGGCCGTCTCTTCAGTGTTGCCAACTAATAGTAGATATCACCAAAAGAGGTTAAAATCACACAATGCCATGTACTATAATAATAATAATAATAATAATAATAATAATAATAATAATAATAATAATAATAATTTATTATTAATTAATTTATTTATTTATTATTAATATTTGTGTGCTGAACAACAGCCAGAGGCCAATTATAGTTCAGCACAATACACAAACAGAAGATACAAAGGTGCAAAAACAAATAAATAATATCTTAAATAAACAAAAACATACATAAATAAAATTGAGAACACGAACAGTAAAAACTAATAATCAAAACGAAACTAAACCTTAAAAGGATCTAAATTGTGCTCATGCAAATTGGTATATTTTATGCATCTACAGACTGGAGAAAGTGATTTTGAATTTCTGTTATAAACATTTTTTTGAAATCTTAAACCTTTTGTAGGAATACGAAGGCTGATATTGTTTATGATAGACTCACAATCAATATCACCCTCGATCACTTTGCAAAGAAATTGATAATCAAGATTTTGAAGTCTAGAATAAAGGTTACAACAGTTAAAATATTTACAGGTAATCTCGTAGTTAAAGTGAGAGGAATTGGGTATAAATCGAAAAGCACATGAGGAAATAAATTGCCTTTGAATATTTTCCAATTTAACCGAATCTGTTGAAGTACTGGAATTCCAGGCTACAGATGCATATTCAAGTTTAGATCGAACCAAAGTAAAGTATAGAATTAATAGAGACTCTGGAGTAGAAAAAGAATAAGTTATAGACCTTATTAAACCAAGCATTCTTATTGAACATGATCGTGAAAGTATAATTTAGAATCGAGTAGTACACCAAGATCTTTAATAGAATTTTTCCTAATAATACAGACGTTATTAAGAGAATAATTAAATTTTGTGGAAGTAGTTTTTCGTGAGTACGAAATGATAAAAGTTTTTGTTTCATTAATTAATTAATAATAATAATAATAATAATAATAATAATAATAATAATAATAATAATAATAATAATATGCAAATATGGTTCCCTGTAAAGCAGGTTTGAATAAATTCAATAAAAAATTATTCCTTTATATCCACACAGCTTTACAGGGAGCTACTACCTGAAAGCCAGATTTGTATAATACATTCGTTACTGGAGGTACGTTAACAGGAAGCCACAATTTAAGTCACACAGTATTTGTGTGCACTCAAAGTTGGGTCTAGCGTCTTGTCAGCTTCTCTCAGTAATATCTCGGCATCGAGAGCAGCTACAGTTTTGTGCCATCACGGGTGTGATTTTGTAATCGCGAGTTCTGTAATATTAAAGTGATAATAGACAGATACGAAAGACTTTGAGTGGACCGTAGTGAAAAATTTATTTTGTGCTGAGACAATTTCTGAATGTTGCTTCATGTGAAGAGAAAATATATTTGCATGCTCTTCATTTATTACCGGAAATAAAAACAAATAATTCAAACCAACATTACTGTAGTTTCTTTCCCGAAGCTAGGTGACTTATTCTACGTGCTGGCGTATCCCTGATACAGCGCAGATTTTTTCAAAAATAAGTTATCTGTTTTCTGTACTTAAATATTTGAAAATTAGTGCATTTACATAAAATGTTTACAAAATATATTTTCTTACTAAAATTAAATTAAAAATATATGTTCAATTTACCATATCCGAAATTTAAAATTCAATTAGGACTTTCCGTTAGAGTACAAATGAAATATTTTTCACTGAAGAGTCCGGATTCCAGTGATATGTATCTGAGAGAGTACGTAAAAATCCGTGGCGCTAGAGCCCGTGAAGGTCCTAGACCGACCAGACATACCGAAGCAGAGGTGGACGATCATCCAACCAGAATGGAGGTATCGTGTGGTTAGCACGATGATCCCCCCAGCCGTTATAGCTGGCATTCGCAACCGGATTTCGATACCTATCGTAGCTCTCGAAGTGCATCACGATGCTTAGTAGGCACCGGTCCCATACACTGGCCGAAATTTCATTGAGAAAATTTCTTCCCCCATGAGGACTCGAACCAGCGCGCATTCCGTAACGCGAGTCCTAGGCGGGATGCCTTAGACCACGACGCCACGGCGCGGGACGAGAAAGTACGTATAGTTGCTTATTTCTGTGACAGCGCGGATTACAGATGGAGGACGCAACAAATTCGCGAATAATTCGACATTTAGGACGGATTAATTATCCTATTTCCAAATTTCACATGGATTAGAAATAGTCGGTAATTATGCCTGGAGCTCCTTCATTCAAAGTGAGGTTTATTTTCGTGCTGTATTCCCATCCTTTCGGAAAGACTTGTTAAGAACTATTCCCTCCCTCAAAAATCCATTGTTTCAGCCGGATATGAACCCACTACTTCGGACCTAATACGTATTTTTCCCTTCAATAAAATACATGAACACGAAAATTTTCAGTGCTTTTTATTTCCGCCTGCAAATTTATGTTTCGACTACACGCTTCGTGAGCATGTTGAAGAAGTTGCCGCTACATCACGGCGTTAAGTTACATTCAGGTTCTATTCTAAAATACGTTTATGCTCGACCATGCCGAAATGTAGTAATTATACACCTGGTAGTACACCTATTCATTAAAGTTCAGGTTTTCGATTATTCTCGGATATGCAATCGAAAGACAATGAGGGAAACGTCACGGAGGCTGGAAATCCAATACTGTCGCAGAAGGTTATGTTCTGTTACTATAATAATTAGCGTTAATTGTAAATAATATTCAAATGAATTCAATTTGTCATCTCGTTTTTCAATTCTAAATCAATTTCCAGGTTATATCAAAATTAGTTCATGTTATTCTCTAGATTATTTCAAGGTCAGTGACATTATTGTTCCTCGGAAAAAATCAATACTTTCGCGTCTGCGCACATCTCACAATTTACGAGCTATGCACAAAGTCACTTCCCCTCTTGAGTGAGATACGAATAAAATGAATACTTCTGAATAATTTCAAGTTAGAAATATAGTCGAGCATAAAAAGTCGTATGAAACTTGCCTATAATGGTAATTAAGACGCTCGTATGAAAATTATGAAACTCGCTTGCGCTCGTTTCATAAACAAACATGCTCGCGTCTTAATTACTATAATTATAGGCTCGTTGCATGATGTACTATTAAGAGAGAGAAAGACTTGACTCGATAATAATCTGAGCGGCTATTAAGTCATATCCCATAGTTGCAAGTTGTTATAATTTCTTTATTTATGAATCGATTCCGTTAAAACTAGCGCCATTATACTCTTCATTCATTGAGGTTTCTTTTTCTTTAGTTGAAATGCCGCTGTGTTGAGTGTGGAAGAGCGGACCTGAATAGGAACTCGTTACGAGGTCCGGGGTTCTGTAGTCCGATACCTGACCTACGATTTTATGATCGTGTGAGCGAACTTTCTAACCACGTGATAAGTCAGAACCAAAGATATAACAAATTGAAAAAAAAACTTTGAAATAGTTCCGATAGTTCTCAATAGGTGGCACCATTATTGGGGCGGTTAAAAAAGTGTCAGCGAAATGATGATGTAGATTAAGTATAATTATAATTGACAATATCAGCTGTTTCCAGCTAGGCCCTGGGTTGTTTTACAATCAGCAGAGGGGGATGAAAAAGTGCATTCTATAATGCGGATATATTTACATACGATTGGCAACACTGACTATTATCTTCGCCATCTATTCATAGAAGTAATCACTAAAGAAGCCACACTTACACCAACAAATTATCGATCACTATCGATTAGTAGGGCCAGATATCTTTGAACGCCGGTGTACGAGTACAGAGGTGCTGGAGAGTGAACGTGGGATTCATGTAACAATGGATGGAAAAAAAAAAAAACATTAAGAACTGCTATTAACAACAGGCAGTATCGGCGATGCAAGGAGATCAGGAAGACCATCACCTTCGACGACATTACAGAATGCTGACAGAGTTCGTGATATGTTCGTGAGGAGTCCTAAGAAATCACTGCGGCAAGGAGCCCGTAAAAGTACTCTTTCAAGTCATGCAGCTGCAACCAGTCTTAAGAAAGATGTGAGTGAGTGGGTGAATGAATAATGAGTGAGTGTGTGAGTGTGTGACTTAGTGAGTGGACAAGTGAATGAGTGATTGAATGAGTGGGTGAACGAGTGGGTGAGTGGGTGAGTGGCTGGGTGAATGAGAGAATAAGTGAGTGAATGAGTGGGTGAGTGAGTAAGTGAATAAGAGAATAAGTGAGTGAATGAGTGAATGAGTGGGTGAGTGAGTAAGTGAATAAGAGAATAAGTGAGTGAATGAGTTTGTGAGTGGGTGAGTGAATGAGTGAGTGATTGAGTGAATGAGTGGATGAGTGACTGGGTAGGTGAGTGACTGAATGAGTGGGTAAGTGAATGAAAGAATGAATGAGAGAATGAATGAGTGAATGAGTGGGTGAATGAGTGGATGAGAGAATAACGAGTGAATGAATGGGTGAGTGAGTGAATGAGTGGGTGGGTGGGTGAGTGAATGAGAGAATGAATGAGTGAATGAGTGGGTGAATGAGTGGATGAGAGAATAACGAGTGAATGAGTGGGTGAGTGAGTGGATGAGTGGGTGAATGAGTGGATTAGTGAGTGAATGAGAGAATGAATGAGTGGATGAGTGAGTGAATGAGTGGGTGGGTGGGTGAGTGAATGAGAGAATGAATGAGTGAATGAGTGGATGAATGAGTGGATGAGAGAATAACGAGTGAATGAGTGGGTGAGTGAGTGGATGAGTGGGTGAATGAGTGGATTAGTGAGTGAATGAGAGAATGAATGAGTGGATGAGTGAGTGAATGAGTGGATTAGTGAGTGAATGAGTGGATTAGTGAGTGAATGAGAGAATGAATGAGTGGATGAGTGAGTGAATGAGTTTGTGAGTGAGTGAGTGAGTGAGTGAGTGAGTGAGTGAGTGAGTGAGTGACTGATTGGGTAGGTGAGTGAATGAATGAGTGAGAGAACAATGAGTAACTGAATGAGTGGGTAAGTGGGTGGGTGAGTGAGTGAATGAGAAAATGATTGAGTGGATGAGTGACTGGGTAAGTTAGTGAATGAATGAGTGGGTGAGTGAGTGAGTGAGTGAGTTAGTGAGTGAGTGAGAGAATAATGAGTAACTGAATGAGTGGGTAAGTGGGTGGGTGGATGAGTGAATGAAAAAATGAATGAGTGGATGAGTGGGTGAGTGAGGGAATAAGAGAATAAGTGGGTTCATGAGTGGATGAATGAATGGGTGAGTGACCGAGTGGGTGAGTGAGTGAATGAATGAGTGAAAGAGTGGGTGAGCGAGCGAGTGAGTGAGTGAGTGAATGAGTGACTGATTGGGTAGGTGAGTGAATGAATGAGTGAGTGATTTGATTGAATAAATGAATGAAGTAAGACGCGAAAATCTCATACGATTTTTTAATAACATTTTGGTTTTTCTGATATGTTTATATCTGGAGCGATACAAACCTAAGGATCTGTAAGTTGTTCCAACACGTCGAAGAAATGTAACGTTAAATTTGACGGAAAATCTCATGATCTTATTCACAATAAGGCACCGTGAAATGTCTGAAAGCTACTCCATTTTGTTTCGCAGAATTCGAACCATAGTCTTCGACGTAAAAATCTACACCAGAGTTGCGCCATTTTTAAGACTGCAGAGTGTGAAACAGTTGTTTAGTAGGGAAGTAAAAAGTGAGAAAATGGTCACAAAACGGGAGGCTTTTATGCTCTCTTAGACAAACATGGCGGCCACTATATCGAGGGCTGGATTGTTCCGGTTCACAAGTGCGGAATCGACTGCCGCAAACAAGTGTAAGTGGCCGCCCGTTCTTTGCTGCACGGAATTTTTTGCCGCTAGCTTCCCTTCCTCCAGCCGGAAAGCGCGGCTCTCCAGAGTTCCCTCTACAAAAGTTCGTGACTAGAATACTCGAGCCTGTGAAGTGACAGTCTCCAATTCAAATCCTCTTGGTAACAATTGACTAACTACATCAGCATACGATCGAACCAGATAATAAGATTGTTCTTTAGCACTTAATGAACCTTCGTAAACCAATTAGCTAACATCGGAGCGAGGCTCCGGCTCTGAGGTTTGATTACCTGCGAGTCACAGTTGATGTAGCAAACAATCAATGGCACGGAACGATCTGCCGCAAGGAGACAGATGAGTGTGCTAACGCGAAGTACCAATGTTTATCTTCCATGTTATTACTTCTGATAATGTCTACCAAATTTTCTTTGATGTCTGTCCCTTACAATTATTTCGAAGTATATTCGTCCAGTATTATTATAGGCTTAAGTGCGATGTATGGCTGGATGAATGGATTAATGAATAAGTGGATATATGGAGGAATCATTGAATAATTAATGTGCAGATAGATTAGTCCTCGCAAAATTGTATACATAGTTGAATATTTGAATAAATGCATAGATAATAATAATCATAATAATAATAATAATAATAATAATAATAATAATAATAATAACAATAATAGTTTATTTCTAGAACAAAGATATATATTGTTTTTTATAAAATAATCACTCTAGCACCTCCAGAAAGAGTAAGTTACATACTCGTGCTTAGGAGACATTCCACATAATTTTACGATAAAAGAATAAAAAGTAATAAAACATAAAAAGATAAAGAAAAAGACAGATATCACAATAATTGGAACTTTAAATTTTCTCTCTAAAAAGTAATATTTTAATTGATTTTTTTAATAAGCATTCGCAAAATTAGGTACATGAAAAATTGGGCAATTGATAGATTTGAGATGCATAGATGGGTGGATTGTGTTCAGATAGAACATTGAAAATGGACAGATCATAGCATGAAAGAATGAATGGATCATTAAACATAAAGGTTATTGAACAAATTAATAAATTTAATGAATAGGTAGATCACTAGTTGTATCTATTCACACAAGTATCAGTAGATTAATACATTTGTAAATGGATGTAAACTTGAAGTAATTAATTAGTTGACGAGTTATTGGACGGAAGGGTGAATAATTTATAAGCACAAGAAAAAACTGATGGACGGATTCCCGGATAGATGGATGGGTGAATGGATGGAGAGATGGATTGAAGGATAGTTGAGGTGGATGGATGGATGATTGGATGAGTGAATGAATGGATACATGGACAGATGGATGGATGGATAGATAGATGAGATGGATGGATAGATGGATGGATAGATAGTTGGATGAGTGGATGGGTAGATGCATGGATAGATGGATGGATGAATGGATGCATGGATAGATAGATGGATGGATGGATGAGTGGATGGATGGATGTGTGGATTGATGGATGATTGGATGGATGGATGGATGGATGGATGGATGGATGTGTGGATTGATGGATGATTGTATGGATGAATGGATGGATGGATGTGTGGATTGATGGATGATTGGATGGATGAATGGATGAGTGGATGGATGGATTGATGAATGAGTGGATGGATAGATGGATGGATGAATGAATAGATACATGGACAGATGCATGGATGGATGGATAGATGGATGGGTGGGTGGATGGATGCATGGATAGATGCATGGAGGGTTTGCTGCATGGATGGATGGATGGATGAGTGGATGGATGGATGTGTGGATTGATGGATGATTGGATGGATGAATGGATGGATGGATTGATGAATGAGTGGATGGATGGATGAATGGATGGATAGATGCATGAATAGATGGATGGATGAGTGGATGGATGGATGTGTGGATTGATGGATGAATGGATGAGTGGATGGATGAATAGATACATGGACAGATGCATGGATGGATGAATGAATAGATACATGGACAGATGCATGGATGGATGGATAGATGGATGGTTGGATGAGTGGATGAATGGATACATGGACAGATGGATGGATGGATAGATAGATAGATGAGATGGATAGATAGATGGATGGATAAATGGTTGGATGAGTGGATGGATGGATGCATGGATAGATGGATGGATGAATGGATGCATGGATAGATGGATGGACGGATGGTTGGATGGATGGATGAGTGGATTGATGGATGATTGTATGGATGAATGGATGAGTGGATGGATGGATGTGTGGATTGATGGATGATTGGATGGATGGATGGATGGATGGATGTGTGGATTGATGGATGATTGTATGGATGAGTGGATGGATGGATGGATGGATGAATTGATGAATGAGTGGATGGATGGATGGATGAATGGATGAGTGGATGGATGGATGGATTGATGAATGAGTAGATGGATAGATGGATGGATTGATGGATGGATGAGTGGATGGATGTGTGGATTGATGGATGATTGTATGGATGAATGGATGAGTGGATGGATGGATGTGTGGATTGATGGATGATTGGATGGATTAATGGATTAGTGGATGGCTGGATGGATGGATGGATGGATGGATGGATGGATTGATGAATGAGTGGATGGATAGATGAATGGATGAATGAATAGATACATGGACAGATGCATGGATGGATGGATAGATGGATGGGTGGATGGATGGATGCATGGATAGATGCATGGAGGGATGGCTGCATGGATAGATGGATGGATGGATGGATGAGTGGATGGATGGATGTGTGGATTGATGGATGATTGTATGGATGGATGGGTGAGTGGATGGATGGATGTGTGGATTGATGGATGATTGGATGGATGAATGGATGAGTGGATGGATGGATGGATGGATGGTTGGATGGATGGATGGATTGATTGATGAATGAGTGGATGGATAGATGGATGGATGAATGAATAGATACATGGACAGATGCATGAATGGATGGATAGATGGATGGATGGATAGATGGATGGGTGGATGGATGGATGCATGGATAGATGCATGGAGGGATGGCTGCATGGATAGATGGATGGATGAATGTATGAATGGATAGATGCATGGATGGATGGATGGATAGATGGATGGATGGATAGATGGATGGATGCATAGATGCATGACTGGATGGATGGGTGGATGGATGGATGCATGGATAGATGAATGGATGGATGGATAGATGGATGGATGGATGGATGCATGGATAGATGGATGGCTGGGTGGATGGATGGGTGGATAGGAGTGTGGATGTGTGTATATACTATACAGATACGGAATTAAAATTCGGAGCCAGTCTTCATGGGAGTCCACCTGTATGTAGGCAACAATTTCGCACAACTGTCTACAAGTAGCATATACAAACGGACTCTTGTTTACAGCACATGCGCAGTGTGTTGTAAGCGAAATTTAAACAAGGGAGCTCCAAATTCCATTTCCATATCTGTACACGTAGATGCCTGTATCATTAAACCACAGCTTTTTCTACCACGCCACACACAACATCTCGGAATGGAACTCGAGCTTTCTTGATGAGAAGTCGTCAGTTAATAGCTGAGCTATGGCCGAGCCTTCTGTCCGCAATGAATCCCGTTCTTGGAACTCAGTAGGCCTGGGGATGATATAAGACAGCCTGCCCTTTTATACAACTCGTCGCCTTGTTCCCATGCCAATAAATGCCTTCAATTTGCATAATCATCAAGTAGGGGTAATGAAGCTAATTAATTCAATCTAGCTTGCAGTTTTTGCTGGAACTCCTGTTTAAGCTTGTTCTTAAAAGTAATAACAATATGATGTAACGTAAGTGTCATTAAACAAGACAGTAGTAATCCTCTTACTGCACAAGGCTAACGATGGTGATTACTAGCAAAATACGCCATTATGAAAAGCAATACAGCATACTAAATGATTATGTTTTCTGTAAACTTCATACAGTGTTATTACTACCACGGTGTGTGCATCCTAAAGACGAGGGTTTATTGCTGAGTAGCTACTGAACACTTTCATGTTAAGGACGTGATCACAATTTTATACATTTTATAAAATAATGTTTATATTTCCTTTTCAATTTTTATAGAAAACTAAACAGGGTATTGCTTATAAATACTTATGTATAGGTTGCAGCCTCCAAATTACTCTTCAAGGAACGACCACTCATATAAATTGAGGGAAAGAAGACAGAGGACGGACACTGGAAAGTTTTCTTTTCTCAATCGTACTATCAGGGACTGGAATGCTTTACCAGTAACCACAAATGTATTTAAAAATAGGCTTAAGGACCTTACTAATAGACGGTAATTATACACAGTATTTAAAGGGTGTAAATGATATGTTGTTATTGAAGTGTTGTATCAGTGAAGAATTATGTTGTGTCAGTGAAGTGTGTTGTGTCAGTGAAGAAGTATGTTGTGTCAGTGAAGTGTGCTGTGTAAGTGAAACGTCTTCCTGTCAGTGAAGCTTTATAGTTTATAGTGGCAGTGCATAGTATTTGAACAGTGAAATGTTTTTGAAGTGTTAGTGAAATCAGGATAGAATCAGTGAAATGTGTCGTAGTTCCATTGCAGTGAGTGAGTTGACAGCGAAAGTTGAAAGGTACTTGTGCAGATATGAACATATCATACTCGTGGGTTTTAGTTCGATCTTAGTTTTAAGATACAAATTAGATTTATTTCAAATGTTATTTTAAGTGATCGTTTCATTTAATATAGTATATTCCCTGTTGTTGTTGTTATTATTATTATTAATTATTGTTAGTATTAATTATTAGTATTGTTATTAATTGTATTTTAATTAACAAGTTTATTATTGTCATTATTGAGTGTAATTAGTTACCACTGCCACCGGGTATATACCCACTGCAGTGTGAATAAATACATACATACATACATACATACATACATACATACATACATACATACATACATACATACATACATACATACATACATACATACATACATACATACATGTATTATCAAATTATCGTCCTAACCGAATGTTGGCAATTTCAGTGACGTCACCATAATTTATTTTAAAAATAAGTTTATTTTTCCTCTTCTATTCTCTATTTTGTGATCAATATAAGTAAATAACAGATATTAACAAGTACTATAATCAGCTTTAGGCCTATACAAAGTCATCACTTAAGACAACACATAACAAAGACAAGACTTGCGATGCGTGACTAGTTCTTATGGAAGAGAGAGAGAGATGTGTGTGCTTACAAGACGTCAATAGATTCATCGGATAGCCAGAATCGGATCTGTTCTGTCAATAAGTCAGAATCAGTTCAGTCCAGTACAATCGCATAATCACATCAGTGCAATCAGGATCAGATCAATCCAGTAAGTAAGAATCAAGTCAATCCAATCAGTATCATGTCAGTCAAAGCAATGAGAATAAAATCAATCCAGTCAGTAAAAGGTCAGGACAGTCCAATCAGAAGTAGGTCAGTCCAGACTGTCAGATTCAAAACGATCAATTCAGTAATGATAGGATTGGGTTAATCAATCAGAATCCAATCACAATATTAGGTCAGCCCACTCAGTAAGAATCGGTTCAATGCAAAGAGTTCCGTGGAGTTAATCATGATTACATAAATCCATTTACAATCAGAATCAGGCCAGTCAGAAGTATTTCAATACAATCACTAAGAATCAGGTTAATCCAATCAGTATCAATCAAATGCAATCAGTAAGAATGGGGTATGAAATTGGAATGAGGTAAATAAAATCAGAATCAATTCAATCAGTAACAATCGGGAAAGTTAAATTACAACCTGATGACTATTGTCGACAAGAATAAGATCAATCCAGTTATTCATAATCAGATAAGTATAAATGATCAGTTACATTAAAATAAGTCTATCTGAATCAACACAGTCGGTCGGTAGGCAAGTCAATGAGCCGGACTGTCAGAATCAGAATCGAGTCAGTATAGTCAGAATCATCCCAATACAGAGCGTCAGTCAGAATTAGCTCAGTCAATCAATTAGACAATCAGAATGAGATCAGTCAGCCGTTCAGTCAATCAGAATCAACTCAGTACAGTCACAATTGTTTCAGACAGTCAGTAAGTAAGTCAGTCAGTCAGAATTATTTCAGTAAGTAGGTCAGTCGGTGCGAATAATGTCAGAGAATCGAATTATATCGTTCTAATCATTCATATACTGTAGTTGGAACTACATAATTCCAGTGAAACAGAATTAGGGTATCTCCTGTGTTTACGTGTCGCCGAATCGGGAACCCATCACGGTAAGTGTAACTCACTGTTTGGCATATGGTAGCGGTGTTGAGTTGTATACTATTTATAGATCTGAATAAGAGGTACCGAAGTTTCTCTGGCTCTTTTTTGCCTTACTGAGATATGATGACTCATGTACATATAGATCTATCAAATATTTGGTACTGCAGACCGCCACTAGATGATGGATGCGTAGTGGGACGCCGGATTAGATCGACAGGACGCAACTCATTCCATCACAGGTTAATAAAAAGCTTTTTGGGCTGAAGTACCCGATTAGTAGGGACCGGATTTTTATGTAATTACATATTATATTCCTTTCAACCTAACGGTATATAAATAACAAATCTTTGCGAATCTTGTAATTACCATTAATATATTAAAATTTGATACTACATATTTTTACATATTTACCCCACATTACATATTATGGCTTCGTATTACATAAATCTACATATTTAGGGGTTTTATTCATTTTTACTTCTCTGAAAGGAAAAAAAAAAACTTCTGCTGGGGAAGTTTAAAATTTGAAATACACAGATTTAAAAAACCTTTTTACCTACCCAAGAAAGGAAACGTCCTTAATTACAGGAAGTAATAGAGGCACTCACCCCATACCGCCCACTGTAAATATGAGTGAACAAAAGGCAACCTTTCTCATGAAATTACCTTGTATTGTAAAAATTACTCAGAAAGTAGCGGTGGATGGGACGAGGACGACATGATTTGTCTCGAACTATAATTGTTCTGCACACATCTTAGCAAGCCGTTCCCATGCAATTTGCAACCTTAACCACCCTCTTCCTAATTCTTGAACGGAAAACCCGTGTCAAGTCTGACTTGAGACTTTCAGGTTATTGTTTGACCTCTTTACTTTAAATTTAGTAGACCTATACGGAAATGGAATTTTCCGAGCAATTAGAAAGTATGGTTCTCAGCTGGAATAATCCTACCCTTCTGAATGAGACAGGAATGTCACTTTTCAAACAACAGTATGTAAATGCCTATAGTTTGAGGTTTCAGTAGGTACTTTGTTTCTTACAGGGAGCAGCTAAAATGCATATGTCCCACATCTCCTATTATTTTCTTCTAATCCAGTAAAGCGAAACAGTGCTTGCAGTACTGTCGTATCATTCATTTCACACAGTTCTCTAGTTTTAGTACTTACAGTATAAAGTGCAAGTGAGTTTATCTACTGCTTTTAACTAACTAAAATGGCACCTGTATCTTCAACCCTAACGACAAAAACAAAATCATGGATTGCAATGGACGAAGCTTTCACTACGTATGGAAAAATAGTAATGTGTCAAGTGTGCGGTAAAAAAGTCGGGTGCTCTATGAAATCACAACTGGAGAGTCTTACCAATCCTATATCTGCCAGATATTGATATTAAATATTTTCATGATTTTACATATTTTGGTACATATTCAGCTTATTTTTCTTACATAAATATGTACATGTTTCACACCTTGATATTACATAAAAATCCGGTCCCTACCGATTAGTATCTACAACTAAGTACACCTATACCTGTACCTAAAACGCAAACCTGTAAAGTCTATCAGGACAGGGAAAATATGTAATTACAAGGCACTGTACTATATGCTCATATATTTCGGAAAGTATTGCAGAAGAAAATCGAACTCAACGGATCTGCTCCAGCAGAAGCTGGCTGTATCTTGACGTGAGTCTCCAGAACACAGTCGATAAATTATACTTTTCAAAAGCAATAATAATATAATTATACACCTGCCTTGTGCAGATAGTCTATTTCATTACATAGCTAGGTAATTACACCTCTGGCAAGAGTGTTAGGTATTTTATTCATCCAGTTGAAAAGTTTTAGCATGTTAGACTATTCCGAGAACCAAGTATGCATGTACGGGGCATAAGGTCTACTTCTGAAGGGAGAGTTTTAATAACCATTATATTAAATGAAACAGTCTGTGAAAATGTTGTCGACAGTTTTCTAAGACGTTACGCAGGGAAAGAAAGGCATAAAGGAGAGAAATTTGTCTGTGCGTGCGTGTAAAAGGAGGCGAAATCGTCGGTGTACGTTTATGGCAGGGCGTGACTTGAAAGACTGAAGTATGCCTGGATTTTTTAGCATGCTAGGGGGAAAAACAGCTGTTACAACATTTATAATGCTATAGAAAATGACTCGAGATCCAATAAATCTGATACGTAAAATTAGAGTTGATTGCTAAACGAATTACTCCTTGCACAAGAAGTAAATTAAATCCATGTTTACTAATTATTTACTGCAGTAATGTCACGAGAGGTTTGAGATTTATCTGGGAAATCTCAGACCTCGAGTGACATTTGTTAGGACTATTTCGTGAATAAAATAAAAATGTAAATACTATATCCCTAAAATTCGATCACAAAACGTTAATAATTGTATATTAACGAATACTTAACCTATTCAGGCATTGTGAAGTTGAAATAGATGAAAATCGATTACTGCAATAAAGAAATTCGATAATATTATGCAGTAATGCCAATTGCGAAAAGCGAAATACAGGTTTAACAATGCTAATTACATGTACTGCATATTTCTCTTATTATTATAACATAAATACATTTACGTTATCTGCTGAAATCATAGTTTAATTTACAATTTTATAATATAATTACAGTAACCTCATTAATACATTAATTAAATGAAGAATTGTTTAGCAATGCTTATGTATTCACAGCGAGATTTGTTGCAACACAATGAAACCATCTCTGTATAGATAATTGAAACACGAATTTTATTACTCCATACGGAAGGCAGTTTGATCAAAGATTTTGTATATATTACTATACAAGGTCTTTGGGTTTGATATGCGATGATGTTACATAAATTTGAACATCTTACTTTCTATTAACTGTTTAATTTCATTCAAAAATTCAATTTTATAGGCTATAATACTTGTGGGAGCAGGACCAATGTCAGCTATGCCTTATTCGACCGTTACTCGTGCTACAGGAAATCATTTTTTATAGCTCGACAAACGCATTCTCGCTGTAGTGTGTAACGGAACTAAAGCTGCATCTACACAGTTCAATATTCCAATCGCGTATGCGTGCAATCTGGGAAGAATATTGAAAGAATCAAGTTTAAAAAGTACTACGTTCAATTAAGATGCATGAAGATTTTATGTCTACATGGTGCGCCGTTTTAAATCTAGCTGCAAAAATTATCGCAAAGTGTGACTGTGATTGGTTGGAATTCAAAATTTCATTACACTTCATTGGTCGAAAATGGAATGACGTCATATAAACGAAAAAGTCAGGTAAAAATATATTTACCAGTTAATTCCTACCCAAAGAGAATATTAACGAACTACAATCGTAAAGCATACATTTGCAAGTCACTTATGTCAGATGAAACGTTATAAATTCCTGTAATAGTAATATACGTTACAAGAGCGGTATGTTGACGTTTTCATGTTCGAAGAATAGATTGAAAAAGCGAAACGTAGTTGAGCTTTTTTAATTTCCGAGAACATGAAAACAAACATACCGCTCGTGTATCGTACATTACTTTGTGCGAAGATCGTTTGTTACATACCTGAAAGACGAATTTCTAATTAGTTGCAATGAAATCTCCATCTTGGTTTCTGTTTAATGACGGCAACTTCGGAAAACCAAAATATCTTTCTTCAACATTGTTGCTATAAAATGTTTTCTGTGTTTACTATACTCCAGCAGGCCGTGATATACGTCTGTCTTTTTTTTTCCCCAGCCTATAAATGCGAACTTAAAACAAACGGTAAGGTTATGTAATGATTTATTTTTCATTTTAATATTTTAACAATATTATTTATATAACATATTGCAGTAATAACATCGGCATCTGGAATCTTCCTTAATGTTACTTGTATCAGGAATGCAATAAGTTTCGTCGAGTAGTAGACTTTACTTAATTTTTGCAAATATTTAAAAACAATAATTAACATTGCAATTTAGGTGAAATTGCAGTGGTAAGTTTCCAATTTATAATTATTACTATGTTAAACGTCTCTAAAAATAATATGTTAAAAGTCTAAAGCAGTAAAATGAATGTCGCGCTTAAGCGGTAAGAAGAGGGAAATTGTTATGTGTGTTACGTTGGGAATACTGAATGTGGTATTTCACACTTACCGCGTATTGGTTCTGTGCGGAAAACAAGCAAATGCGTACGATCTCGCACAAAAATATTAATTACTGCCTTAACCAACACATAAGAATTATTTGTTAATAAGTGACCTATTATCGCTAACAATAATCCCTTCACAACTTAATGTCCGAAGCAAATTAACTTAAAAGAAACGTAGTAAAGAATATATTTACAAATTACTTATTATCGAAAGAGTTAATTCATAAATTGCACAGTCTAACAAACAATTTATTTACAAATTGCTGTCAGAAACAATTGACTGACAGTAGTTACTGTAACAAAACCCTGGACTAAAAAAATAATCGATTTTCAGCCTGCTTACACACTCACAAATATTTTTTTTTTACAAATCATTTACTGTAGAAAATAATTTATTTATTATGAGTTACTATCTCGTGACGAGAATATTGTACAAAACGGAAATATAAAAATTGGAAATCTATCCTTTAAAGAGATGGAAGAATTCAAATACCTGGGAGCAACAGTAACAAATATAAATGGTATTCGGAAGGAAATTAAACGCAGAATAAATATGGGAAATGTCTGTTAATATTCGGTTGAGAAACTTTTGTCATCCAGTCTATTGTCAAAAAATCTGAAAGTTAGAATTTATAAAACAGTTATATTACCGGTTGTTCTTTAGGGTTATGAAACTTGGACTCTCACTTTGAGAGAGGAACAGAGATTAAGGGTGTTTGAGAATAAGGTGCTTAGGAAAATATTTGTGGCTAAGAGGGATGAAGTTACAGGAGAATGGAGAAAGTTACACAACACAGAACTGCACGCATTGTATTCTTCACCAGACATAATTATGAACATTAAATCCAGACGTTTGAGATGGGCAGGGCATGTAGTACGTATGGGCGAATCCAGAAATGCATATAGAGTGTTAGTTGGGAGGCCTGAGGGAAAAAGATCTTTAGGGAGGCCGAGACGTAGATGAGAAGATAATATTAAAATGGATTTGAGGGAGGTGGGATATGATGGTAGAGACTGGATTAATCTTGCTCAGGATAGGGACCGATGGAGGGCTTATGTGAGGGCGGCAATGAACCTTCGGGTTCCTTAAAAGCCAGTAAGTAAGTAAGTATATCAAACATTTTTACTTGTGGGCAATTCTGCATATTAGACATTTTGACTAGTGGTCTTATTTGATTGGATGTTTTAGTTGTGGTCATTTTTGTAGTGGACTTTCTATATATTGGACATTGTGCTGTGGAGGAATTGACCTGGAATTGTTGGCAGGAAAGTTTACAGACTACAAGAAAATCTTCACTACAGCGACTTGTCAACCGAATAAGCTGTCGGAAATCGAACCCAGTCCGTTTGGTAAGAACACGAAGGCTAATTGAGCGATGCCGATAGTTCGAATGTAAATTCCTAAATTGTAGGGTGACAAAAATGGCCACAGAATCTCCTTTCCTCTTTAAGCGAGAAGGAAAAAGTGCGGAGCTGTAGAAGTGGATGTATTTGAACAACAGTGCTGCCACCCCTGTTTAAAACGCAACGTACAATGCACACAGAATTCAGTATTGTGTGCGAACGTTGAACAAATATCCCCACATATATAACCATACCGCAAGAGAATGAAAGAATTACCTGTGTTACAGCATTCAATAAAGTTTTTCCATGCGTAAACTGTATCAGTAACCTTTCTTTCAAACAGAAGCCATTACCACAGCATCTCCCTTGTGCTGGTATTACTCACACAGTTGGGGGAAAGTAAGGACGTAAAATAAGCATTTCAACGAAACAAAAGAACAACACATTTCAACCCTCTTTTCTTTTTAGTGTTGGCCTCTTTTCTTTTCTTAACCCCTTCAAATTCAGTCTCTCCGCCCCCTCCTTCTCGAGGGGCCGATCTTGATACCTTTTGTGCCAAGTCATACTCTGCTCTGTTCTCAACAAGATGGAGGTTTAAAGTGGCAAAGTTTCAGTAATGGGTAGAGCAGGAGTGGCATAAGACGCAAAACGTGTGGGTACCCTAAAATAAAGTAAATCCTATTAATAATCTTATAATTTCAGAATGAAATATAAGATTTAAACGTGAAACTCTAACCTTCTAAAAAAAAAAAAATGGCAGTTCAAGAGAAAACAATAACAGATATAAAACAATTTGAGACATTGTTAAAGAACAAGTACCATGTTGAATAATTTCGAGGGAAAAATTGTTCCGGAGCCGGGTATCGAACCCGGGACCTTTGGTTTAACGTACCAACGCTCTACCACTGAGCTACTCGGGAACTCTAACCGACACCGATCCAATTTTTTCCTCTATATCCACAGACCTCAAAGTGGGCTGACAACCGTCAAGCAACCAAATTCGAGTGCACACTAACTCCGTGTGACTTAAATTGTGGTTTTCTGTTAACGAACAGTGACGTGTATTATGCAAACCAAGATTTCAGGTATAACTCCCTGTAAAGTTGATTTGAGTAATTTCGAGGGAAAAATTGTCTAACCGACACCGATCCATTTTTTTTTTTGGATCGGTGTCGGTTAGAGTTCCCGAGTAGCTCAGTGGTAGAGCGTTGGTACGTTAAACCAAAGGTCCCGGGTTCGATACCCGGCTCCGGGACAATTTTTCCCTCGAAATTATTCAAATCAACTTTACAGGGAGTTATACCTGAAATCTTGGTTTGCAAGTACCATGTTAGCATTTCTTCAGTTCTAATATATCTAAAATGATGCACAAATATAACATTAAGAAAGTTTTAAGTCCCGGGCCGTCGGAGCATGGTCCCATATTATTTGCAGATGGCACAAGTATAGCAATTACAGCCAATAACTCCAACACATTCCAATCTTCAACAGAGGAAATTCTCTTCAAGCTATAGTACTGGTTCTCTGTTAATAAATTGGTATTAAATTGTAACAAAACTAACATAATTCAATTTAAATCCTGTCCAAATTCAACCTCGCAAATTTCTAGCGCAATAATTAACAATAGATCCCTATTAGAAACAACAAGAACCAAATTTCTTGGCTTAAAACTCGATAATGTGTTAAATTGGAAAAATCATATTAAAGAAATTACCCCCAAACTAAATTCAGCTTGTTTTGCTAGTATATCTATGCAAAAGATAGTAAATCTCAATACCTTAAAAACAATATACTTTGCATATTCCACTCGGTAATGAGTTTTGGAATAATATTCTGGGGAAATTCCACAGATAGTAACAGTATATTGCTACTGCAAAAAAGAGTAATTAGAATAATAGTAGGTGCCAAATCTAGGGAATCGTGTAGGACTATTTTCAAAAAACTATAAATAATGCCCATGGCTTGTCAGTATATCTTTTCATTAATAATCTTTCTCGTATGTAATCGTGAAAACATTGTAACTAATTCAACAGTTCATAGCATAAACACACGTCAAAAAATGACTTTCATACTCCATCGGCAAGTCTATCGTGCTATCAAAAAGGAGTGCGTTATATGGCAGTAAAAATTTTTAATAGCCTCCCTATCGATATAAAAAATGAATCTCAAAACATAACATTATTTAGGGCCAAATTGAAGAAGTACCTAATTTCTCACGCCTTCTATTCTGTAGATGAATTCATGACATTCAATAACGCTTCATGAAATTGATACTACAACTTTGTGTTGTACTAGTAGACTATATTGTAAACCTCGTCTGTATATGTTTCATCTAGACTGTGACTATAAATTAAGACTTTATAATAGTATTAAGTTTTTTGACTTGTTCCATATTCTAGCTGTAAGCATGTATGAATACCATGGAATGGTAATAAATACAATACAATACATGTATCACGCCTTGGACTATCTGAACAGAATGAGTCCTGGTTCGAGATCTTCATAGGAGATAATTTTTCTGATGAAATTTCATTCAGTGTATGGGGACGGTGTTGACCCAGCTTCGTGAGAAATTTATGCAACTGCACTGACCAGTGTAATACTGTTACGTAGGCAACTATATCGATTGGGATGAAAATCATGCTGACCACATGTTACCCCGTATTGGTTTGATGATCATTTACCTCGATGGGGCATGTGAATGTGAGGTTACCAGTCGCATGGTCGGCCTTGGCCCTAATACGCTGTTGTGTACTGACTAATATTATTATTGCATTATAATTATTATTATTTTATTATTATTATTATTATTATTATTATTATTATTATTATTATATCATTATCATTATCATCATACGGTATGTTTTCGATAAACATAATATATTAATAAAAGGAAGTATGTCACTTATAGAAAATGAATAACGATTTTCACATCTCATTATTTCATTTATAAAACACAGGGCATAACAAGATGGTTAATTTCCACAACTAATGCTGCTTTGGAATTAAATCCCGAAAAGACAAACGATATTATTATGTCTCGTGATCAGAATATTACACGAAATGGAAATATAAAAATTGGAGATTTACCCTTCAAAGTCGTGGGAAAATTCAAATACCTCGGAGAACAGTAACAAATATAAATGACACTCGGGAGGAAATTAAACACAGAATAAATATGGGAAATGCCTGTTATTATTCGGTTGAGAAGCTCTTATCATCCAGTCTGCTGTCAAAAAATCTGAAATTTAAAATTTATAAAACAGCTATGTTACCGGTTGGTCTTTATGGTTGTGAAACTTGGACTCTCACTTTGAGAGAGGAACAGACATTAAGGGTGCTTGAGAATAAGGTGCTTAGAAAAATATTTGTGGCTAAGAGGGATGAAGTTGCAGGAGAATGGAGAAAGTTACACAACACAGAACTGCATGCATTGTATTCTTCACCTGACATAATTGGGAACATTAAATCCAGACGTTTGAGATGGGCAGGGCATGTAGCACTTATGGGCGTATCCAGAAATGCATATAGAGTGTTAGTTGAGAGACCGGAGGGGAAAAAGACCTTTGGGAAGACCGAGACGTAGTTGGGAGGATAATATTAAAATGGATTTGAGGGAGTTGGGATATGATGATAGAGACTGGATTAATCTTGCACAGGATAGGGACCGATGGCGTGCTTATGTGAGAGCGGCTATGAACCTCCGGGTTCCTTAACCTTCCAGTAGTGGCGCCCTCTTTCAGAGCATCACTGCTGGCGCCAAGTCTGGTAGACCCATATATATTTAATTTTATTTCTGACTCTTCCAACCAATTTATTAATATTTTAGCAATTTGACAGCATCCATAGGATATACTGAAATGGGTGAATTGGAAATAATAAGCAGTTTGTTATTATATAACGTCTATTTTAATTAATTTTAAAAGATTAAAAAAAGTGAATGTAATGTGAATGTTATCAACAAAAGCCTTTCAAATCAGCAAACAATTGAAATATTGTGTATGGTATTCCTTAAAAAAGTAAAAATAATATTTAAATACTGGTTTGAGACAGAAAATCATATAAGCACTGCATTCAGAGCGTGAAAACTGAGCATGACTTAAAAATATAAATTTCTTACATATTTTACAAAAGTATTTTGTTTTACTGTCCTTTTTGCAGAAAAAGCACCTTTTTTCTTGTTCCCTCTGGAAACTGATCAGCCTTAACATGTTGAAAAGATGTTCCAGCAACCTCTTGCCCTCTTTCTCGTACTTCACGTGGAAGATTTGTAAGGGCAGCTCTACGTTTCAAGTGATCATCTGTTAATCCCACAGCCAACTCCTTCACGCACTTCCTGTGGACACTGTTTTCCTTCTCATTGTTAAAGATACAAATCACTTGCGAGTTTATTCCAGCAATATTCAGTAGTGCATACATCACCAGTGGCCATCTTCTGGTATTTCTTGCGAAGTCATAGACAGCACAAATTTTAACAATTAATATAATAAGCACAAGGTTTGTCAACCACGTCGACACCTCTCTTAGTGGAGTTATAGAAGGTGACAATTTATGGCTTGCTTTTGTCACCTGTTGATGAATCTATTGAGTCATCATGATGCATACTAGATGCTAAAATTACATTTTTGCCCTTTTTCGGTACGTAAGAAACAATGGTAATGTCTTCTTGGAAACCAAACACACTAGATCCCACTGGTCTCTTTTTGGAATCCACAAATTCTATTGGCACCTCCCTTTTATTCTTTCGAACTCTTCCCACACAGGTTGTTCTATGGCGATTCAGCAAGCTTGTAATAAGTGGAAAGGAAGTGAACCAATTATAACATGTAATGTTCCTCCCTGTTCCTGATATTGGTTGAAAAAGTCACTTGACTATACTCTAAGGATCATTTTTTGCCCTAAATGGACCTTCTGGTTGTTGACCAACATATGGTTCCATATTTAGGACATACCATGTCTTAGCATCAACTAAGGAAAAATTTTTGATGCTATTTTTATTAGGTTTTTTAGGCATATATTGTTTGAATGAGCATCTGCCTCTGAAAGCCTCCAACATTTCATCTACTGTTGCAAATTCATCTATTGTGTATCCTTTTTTGCAGTTGTTCAAAAACAAACACCTGACGAATTGGAGCTAACTTATCCCATTGTTTTCTATCGTTTCTTATTTCTGTATTGTCAAAACGTATATGACTAATAAAAATAAATAACATTTAATATGTCATCATCAAAAACAAGAGACCAACAATCAGTAGGAGTTTTAGCCTCTCTAGCACATGGCCTCACACCTGATAGATGTGTCACAATATTACACTGCCGAATCCTAACAGCCTTTGGTGAGCAGTTTTGTCTCCATACCGTACCATCTTTAGATTTGAAACCGGGAACTCTAGGAACTTTGTTCGGAATCTCAAATTGTTCATCATCACCACTCGTCTCACCTTCCTGTTCTGTATCTGTATTGCCATCAAATACTTCCACTTCACCGTCCTCTTCATCAATGTCGGCGTCATCATCACTATCATTCTCACAGCTTACAACCTCGTCTAGCAAACTCACAACTAATTTTTCATTTTCTTCGTAAGACATTTTAGAAGTATCTAGCAAAGTCACAATTCGTTTTTCATTTTCTTCATAAGACATTTTTGAAGTGTATCATAAGCTAAATATTAATTAAAAACTAGAAAAATGTTTCATTATATCAGTAAACAGAATAATCCTCTGATATTTGAACCAATCAGTTCGTTACTACCACAAAAAATTCTTAAGCACTAAAACTTCAAAATGAAACTGTGTAACGCCAACACTGGCGCCAAGTCTGACAGACCCGTTACGTAATTATCTCGCTTACTGCTGCACAAATAGCCACGTCGGCACTCACTTGTCAACTATGGGAAGAAACAGGAAGCTAGGTGGAGAAACAGATTTCTACCCCCAAACACTTCAGAGTAAATAGTAAAAGTAATTGTGCCGGGTCTGTGAGACTTGGCGCCAGCACTGGAAGGTTAAAAGCCATTTGTAAGTAAGTAATGCAAAATGTCTCATTAATTTAAACTAAATCAAATTAATATTCAATTTCATGATTTAAGTGAATCCTGAAATATTGCGTCGTTTCATACAGATCATTTCTATGACGGACTGTTTTAGTCTATTGAAGGAGAGCGCCTGCTTCCCATTCAGTTGGTAGCCTCTTCGATCCTGCTGTCATTCATTCCTTGAAATGTTTTTCTCTGTTTCTTTTTTTCTTCTTTCTTTTGTTTTGTTACATTTACAGTCTTTATCACATTACTTACTTACGCTAAATTCTTTTGTCTGGTACTTCTTCTAGCTACTTAGAGACTACATACAACGAAACAGAATCAATGTTATTACCTCAACCTGTTCGCCGCTCTTCTTCTGATCATGCGCAATACCTCCTTTCTAGGACTGAAAATTTCTGTGCGCCATCATTTGTTTCTAAGACTGTACACAGTCTTTATCATACAGGCTATTCGGTCAATATCACGTACACAGTTGTCGTTCTACGTACTATTAATGAAGATCACGTACACAATCGTCAGTATACAGACTATTCGCCAATATTACTTCAAACAAGAAATCTATGGATCTGATTGTATATACTATATTTATTAAAAGCTATTTGAAATGTTTTATCATTCCCATTTCTTAAATGTTTCAAGCAATATTCTGTTTATTTCTAGATTAAAAAATTATTATACAACATTTGCCTCTCTTCTGTCAATTAATTGACTCGATACTGGATTCAATGTTGCCAAGTCAGCGGTTTTGTAGCTAAATCTGGTGTTTTCAGGACTATGGTCAGCTACAGAATTTTACCGTCAGCGGCTAACTATTTATTTGGCATTTTTATGATGCAGAGAGATGATATTTTAAAGTTTTTTTTCTGTAAAGATGTTATAATTTTTATATGTACTTGCGGACAATGTTAGTTAACCATAAACCAGAGTTTAGTATGGTATTATCACACTTTTTCATTGTGCGAGTATACAATATCAACGATTTATATTAACTCGATTTGGTGCAATCACGTCCATTTCATTCCTCATCCATTTTTGTTGTACAATTAGGTATTCTGCATTCGTTAACCTCTTAATCTAATGTCTGCAATGTTTTTGTAAACGAATTGATGTATTTAATCATAAAGAATAGATAATGAACTGAATTATTATTTTTCATTTACAATATAGGTTATTATTTAATTTATCATTCTGCATTATAGTTTATGTAACACAGATACTTAAAACTTAAAACCAGACTCATTGTTAGCAGACACGTCTCCAGCTCAGTGTGAAATCAGATTTCGAACGGACTGGTGTGATTGTGAATCTGATTATTTCCGAAGTGTCCAGTATATTCTTGATCTACTTCATTCAATTTTGAAGAAATATGCAGCGTGAAACTACATATGAGGTGTGTTAAAAAAACAATGCGTTGAAAGATTGGGTGGAAGAAGTTACCGGTGATAGTTCGAAAGCTCGGTGTAAATGGTGAAAGGTGATATTAAATGCAAAATATTCAGATTTAATTACCCATGCTGATAATTATACACACAAAAAATAGCTAGTGTTTTTCTGTTGTTCGACAACATAATATTGCCATTCACAAGAAGCTTCTGGGCAGAGGTGAGTGTTATTTCAATTTACAGAGTATTATAAATATTGGATTTTTTTTTTCAATTTGAAACCTAAAATTCTCCAATTCCTAAAACTATATAGTTTGTATTTCAAATTTGGAAATAATGTGTTAAGAAAAATCTGGAGTTTTTAAACTACAGTTTAGTGGTTTTTTAAGCTTGTGCAGCGGTAAATAGAATTCATTGTTGGCAACACTGACTGGATTCCATCTTACAGTTTAGGAGAAAGTATTCTACATGGAATAACAAGAAGGACGAGAGATAATTCTACAACTGGCTGAAAGTACATTCTTGGTGTCAGAAATATGGATCATGTAGGCCTATTCTGAAATCAATATTTATTTTTATCATTGTACTGCCTCATTACAATTATTAAGCAAAACAAATGCAAAGCCAATATAGAGGCGATTGTGTGATAACATGAAGCTAATGGATCATGTATGAAATAAAATTTACAAGCCGATAAAAAGGAAATCAATGTTTTATAGCCACTTTATCTACCAAATATTTTAATATTTTAATATGTTTTATGCTCGACCATGCCGAAATGTACTAATTATACACCTGGTAGCAGACCTTTAATGCATAGTCATTAAAGTACACCTACTCATTAACGGTCAGGTCTTTCAGCCAATGACGACTCAGGTTACAACTGTTCAGTCAATGACAGGTCAGCTTTCTACCGTTATAAAACCGCAAGTATAGATTATTCTCGGATATGCAATCGAAAGAGAATTAGCGAAAAGTCACGGAGGCTGGAAATCCAATACTGTCGCAGAAGGTTATGTTCTGTTACTATAATAATTAGCGTTAATTGTAAATAATATTCAAATAAATTCAGTTTGTCATCTCGTTTTTCAATGTCTAATTTAATTTCAATGTTATCTCTGTAGGTTCTTATGGCCTAGCAAGGTCAATGTGAACATCTGTTCCTCAGAAAATATCAATACTTTCGCGTCGGCGCACATCTCACAAGATACGGGACATTGCTCCAGGTCAGATACAATAAAATTAATAATATGAAGTTAGAAATATGGTCGAGCATAAAAAGTCGTATGAAACTCGCCTATAATGGTAATTAAGAAGCTCGTATGAAAATTATGAAACTCGCTTGCGCTCGTTTCATAAATATCCATACTCACTTCTTAATTACCTTCATTATAGGCTCGTTGCATAGTGTACTATTATTTAACTACACTCGCAACTGCCGATGTTATATCAACGTCGCCGGTGTCCCGGAGTTCTTTTATATGCCAGTAAATCTACTGACATAAGTCTGTCGCATTTAAGCACACTGTGTCTGTGTCTTTTATTTAGGTAGTATCTATTTGTCTGTTCTTTTTTTTTTCCTTTTCTCAATTTCCATTTTAATTTGTATTTACACTTGTATCTGTTTCATCTCTTTTTTCATGTTATATGCAATTCTATGTTTTTTTACGAATATCTGTACTGTCTATTGTAATTGGGGCTTTGCCCTGTTATAGGAATAAATAAATAAATAAATAAATAAATAAGTAAATAAATAAATAAGTAAATACGTAAATAAGTAAATAAATAAATACCATCGACCTAGGCCAGGATCGAACCCGCAAACTCGGGCACAGAAAGCCAGAACTCTACCGACTAAACCACACAAGCCCACTACCAAATATCTTATGAGTTGTGTCTCTCGGAATTTATAGTGGAAAGAAATAGAATACTTTTTATATAAAATTTCCGTCTTATAGAATACACGCAATATCAATCATTCAATATGTATAATCAATCAATCGATGATTTTTTTTATTTTACGACGTTTTATCAACATCTTAGGTTATTTAGCGTCTAAATGAGATGAAGGTGATAATGCCAGTGAAATGAGTCCGGGGTCCAACACCGAAAGTTATCCAGCATTTGCTCATATTGGGTTGAGGGAAAACTCCGGAATAAACCTCAACCAGGTAACTTGCCCCGACCGGGAATCGAATCCGGGCCACCTGGTTTCGCGGCCAGACGCGCTGACCGTTACTCCACAGGTGTGGACTCAATCAATGAATCAATCAGGCAAGTAGGCTATGTGTCAATACTTATGTAATGGTAAATGCTATGAAAATCGTACTTCGTAAAACTTTCTCTGTAGTATATGCTCTATTTTATCAACAGTAATCTCACTAGAGGTTTTGATTTATCTAGAGAAAATCAAAACTCGAGTGGGATTTAATTGACTATTACACGATTAGAAGAAAGTATATAAAGATTAGAAGTAACGAAGTACTCCAATACAATAAAATATTAATTGACTTACGAAAATACAACTGTCTTCAAATTTGTACCATCTCAACATTATAAATATTACGCTAGTAGATGGCAGTAGTGTGTTATTATTTGCCGTTTTCTTGATATCAGTTGTGCCAACTATGGAATCTTCATTGAACTCTGTGGACGGTTACTGGTCAAGAAGGCTTTGTTGATTCAGTTTCATTTTTATTAAAACTGTTGCATTCCACTTCAATCATCCGGATCCCAGTAATCAACCTCACTTGACAGATGATTTTCAATAAATCTTAATATTAAAGAATCTCTGATACGTGACTATTCATAATATCATATAGCAGAAGCCATAACATAACCTAAATAATATAAAGGAGTGTTAGAAAAGTTTTAATTAGGGATGATGAAATAAACAAGAAACGTTTTAATTAACGGTGATGAAATAAAAAATAAATATGAATAATTTTAAAACAAACAATTATTGAAATTACAATTTTCAAATTTGAATATTTTAGTGGTTGGTGGTCCAGTTGATGTTATATTGGACGTGTGCGTAAAAGAAGTGAACTCTTTGATGTACATGGTGTATCCCTCAACTTATTCAGGGTTTCCGAATGGTGCTCTTCATATATGACCAGTGATCTTTATTAATTCTTGTTGTTGAATGCCAATGCGAGTCATATTTGAAAGTGCTGTGCATCGACTGGAGTGGTTTGTAATTTTCTGTTTTTTGACGTCCAGACCAGTGCAGTTTGAAATGTTGGCAAACAGAGAAACAAATGCTAGGGTAGTGATAAAAATAAACAAATGCTAGGGACGGGATAAAATTAAACAAATGCTAGGGACGCGATAAAATTAAACAAATGCTAGGGTCGCGATAAAATTAAACAAATGCTAGGGTCGCGATAAAATTGTGCGATAAGCAGCCATGATTGGTTGAAATACGTCCTTTCGCATCGTTTTTTTGGTCAAAAGTAGTGTGACGTAGTAAAAGTGTAATAGCCCACTATAAATGTTGAAGTCTCTGGTTGTGAATTTAATAAGAAGAGAAATTTTATATCACTTTATAATTTTCCTTGATGATTAAAACTTAACATAAATGTATTTCATTGTCATGAATCAAACCCGAAATGCTACCATAGGAGCGACGGTGGAGGACAGAGCTAAGTTGCAGGATGTGTAACATACTGTAACGCCCTCTGTCTTGCAGGACATCTCCTTCCTGGAAATGAAATCTTAGGAACCAGCGGATATTGCATTTGTTGTCCATCACTGAGCCGTGAACAATTGATAAACAAGGGCAGAAGCAGAGAAGGATACGAAGAAGGAGGCGGGGAAGTGTAACAACATTCACTGGTTGGAATTAATTAAATTTCATCCTTGCTCAACAAAGAAATGTAATTAAGAAGTTGATAAAGCTGAGAGAAGCTGGAGTTCTTACCATAGCAACAACAGTATTAATAAAACTATAACCCCCTCTCTCTCTCCTCCTGTGGCTGTTAGCTTAGTTCCGAATCCAAATCGCTTTCACCATTACCAAGTCTTTTCTCAACTAGGGAATCTTTCTCTTTTTTCTACAGTGTAATTAATTTTGTAATTAGTATAGAAACGAATACTTTGCAAGTTATTTTACTTTTATTTTTTCTCTCCCTCTCTCTTTATTAATACTAATATCTCCAACATCGTACGTTCTTGAAGCAGATATTATCCAAATGCTTCCATTATTGTGAATCTCTTCTTGATGGCCATAGTTTTCAACAGTTACGACTCATTTTATACTGTCTAATACCATGATCATGGATTTTAATCTCGCCGAGTTAATGTGTTAAAATTTTGTTTAGATATGAGGCACTCAGAATACAAGTGGTGCGAGTCCATAGAAACTGTTAATGAGATATTCATTGTTTTAGAAAAAATCGAATACCGAAATCAGTAGCACAATGTTTTTATCCAATGCACATTTATTTACAAACACAAAATACCCTTTTAACTATACAGTAGGAGTATAAATACCTAAACAAAATTTATGACTGAAATTAAATAATGAAAAATAAACCATGGACTTGCTTCACTTTTCTGCTGAAAATGTTGAAATATTTCACACGGCAATATTGTCAGTGTACATTAAAATAATCATTTGCTTATTACTCACTACTTACACAATTTTACCAATTCTCTATCTGTTTTAATTATAAATAATTGCAATAATGTCCAGAAAAAATACATAATAAGTTTATAATATCTTCTGATTTCTTATATGTCACTTTCCTGTGATGTTTTATTAATACTGTAATCATATTATGATCTTCATACATAAGAACAACAGTTTATCACTTGATGAGCTGCTTAAAACAAAATGAAACACAGTTATAACATTACCATAACGTAACTAATAAATAACTAATTACTTGAATTGTTTTTAATTTATCTTCATTTTCAGTATTCATTTGCTTCCAGTTACATTAGGTACCGACATCTCTTCACTATCCATTTAATTTGATTCAAATTATTGTTGAATTCATCGCACAAATTAAAATAACATTAATTACTAAACAAAAGAAGAAACCGTAAAGTAAACAGCATAGGTTGCTAAGTGAGGTGATCTTGTTTCATTTGTCTTCTGACAAAATGACAATCTGTTTCAGTATTCTCGTAAAATGCTACCATCTATTACAAATCATTAAGTAATAGATTAATTTTATTATTCGTTTAGAAAGATCTTACACTGATGTATCTATTAAACTTTAAATTCGCAGATGTTTAATTTTTGGACTTTAACCACTTGTACAGGGACATCATTTTATTTTTACTTCAATTTTTATTGTACCTGAGTTTTTCAATGTACTTCTCTCCCACCCCCTCTACTAGTGAACTTCCAAATGTTCTCCTCACAGAACCAAGCGTATACAGTCAAAGTCGCCTTAAGATCGTAATAAACACAAACAGTATTGAGTTACTGAGTATAGTACGTTCCAGAAATATGTTCGCGTTTTCCAGTGACGAAAGAGCTTTCAATATTGAATCATATTTTCGCACAGGTACTGTCGTCCGTTTGTCTACGTCGCATCCCGACTTCACTCACCCGCAACTGTTTAAAATAACTTAAATAAAAGTAATTAATTTTCACGTGATTTCCCCCTTTCCTACGATCCTGCGACATAACCACTTGGACGGACAGTAGCTAGCATGTCTGAGTAATTTTATCTGTGCGGATCGGGCAGAAGTGAAGATTGAATTTACAGTACGTAAGGTACTCTTTTATATAATAGGTACAGAATTATTTCAACATGAGTTACTAGTATGAAGGACGAAACTGGTAACTTCATTCTCTATATTGTACGCTAATGTGCTGTAGACAGTATAATATACACTGCATAATGAATACGTTCGCATGGATAACTCAGTTCGTGAGTAAAAACACTCATTGTTAATACTGTACTACAGACGTGGACAAATTATTAACAAAATTGACGATTTTTATGATATTTTGTTTACAAAATTTGACTTTTCAATTTAGATTACAGTTGACAATTTTGGATATTTCCATCATTACAGTAGAGAGAAATATGCAAAAATGTCAACTGTAGTTTAAATTGAGGAGTCAAGTTTTGTAAAAATATATAATAAAAATCTTCAATTTTGCTAATAATTTGTAAATTAGCAAAAATGTCAACTGCACTGAAGAGTCAAATTTTGTAAAAATATAAAACAAAAATCTTCAGTTTTGCTAATAATTTGGAAATATCCAAAATGTCAGCTGTAGTCCAAATTGAAGAATCGAATTTTGTAAAAATATACAATAAAAATCTTTAGTTTTGCTAATAATTTGTAAATATGCAAAAATATCAAATGTAGTCCAAATTGAGGAGTTAAATTTTGAAAAATATGCAACACTAATCTTCAATTTTGCTAATAATTTGGAAATACACGAAAATGTCAACTGTAGTCTAAATTGAAGAATTATATTTTGTAAAAATATATAATAAAAATGTTCAATTTTGCTAATAATTTGTCCACGTCTGTATATTTTGATTAAACAAAAACCTAATGAAAATTATCAAATTCAAAATCACGATATCTCCTAGTTTACCTAAATGGATGAACTACTTTTCTTCCCTCCTATACCTAGTAAGGTGATTTGTTTGTATTTTACGCCAGAATCATCGAACTTCAATCGTGGAAGGGGGTAGCAAACGGTGTTTCCGGCTCTGAACCATTAATCCACAGGTATAGCCAGGTTAATATTAGAAATGTTAGTAAAAACAAAATGATGTCCCTGTATTATGAAAGCCTCATATGTCATGGCTATTCTTATGTTATTAAAGTAATGATGTGTTGTTTTCGGTTGAGAATAATATTGAAACACTAGGCCGATGATAGGATAACTACAGCTGAAACCTAAATACTGGGGGAAAAAAGCTCTCCAAAGTCACCTTGACCGCCAAAATTCCACACGTTATCCTCAGAATCGAACCTCGGTCTCTTTAGTGACAACCCTTGTGCGAGGGTTCAAAATCTTACCCACGTGTGAGAGTCAAACATTTTTACAAAACAATATGAAAAGATTTGATGTGCTGTGGCCCAACTCTCACTTCGTAGTATTTCTTTCTCTCCGAGGATTTGGGCCGATGGAGAGGCTTCGTCATCTCGTAAAAACCAATTCGCTAATGGATGGAGCTAGTAAATGACTCCTTCAATCCCGCTAGAATTGCTCCATTCATCGCTGCTTCAAAGACACTGTCATAAACAACATCTGCGATCAACGCTGAAATCCAGTATGTTGGTTGCTTTATTGCTTCTGCTAAATTAATCTTTCAACTGAATAGCTGTTCTCAATCAAGTTCAGAGAAATAAAATAATTCTAAAACACGATTACGTCTCAGGAATTTTTCCAAGCCACAATATGTATGTATTTATTAACACTACAATTGGGTATACACCCAGTGGCAGTGATATATAATATACAATAATACCATTACAATAATACAATAATTACTTACTTACTGGCTTTTAAGGAACCCGAAGGTTCATTGCCGCCCTCACATAAGCGCGCCATTGGTCCCTATCCTGACCAAGATCAATCAATTCTCTATCATCATATCCCACCTCCCTCAAATCCATTTTAATATTATATTCCCATCTACATCTCGGCCTCTCTAAAGGTCTTTTTCCCTCCGGTCTCCCAACTAACACTCTATATGCATTTCTGGATTCGCCCATACGTGCTATATGCCCTGCCCAACTCAAACGTCTGGATTTAATGTTCCTAATTATGTCAGGTGAAGAATGCAATGCGTGCCGTTCTGTGTTGTATAACTTTCTCCATTCTCCTGTAACTTCATCCCAAATATTTTCCTAAGCACCTTATTCTCAAACACCCTTAATCTCTGTTTCTCTCTCAAAGTGAGAGTCCAAGTTTCACAACCATACATAACAACCGGTAATATAACTGTTTTATAAATTCTAACTTTCAGATTTTTCGACAGCAGACTGGATGATAAAAGTTTCTCAACCGAATAATAACAGGCATTTCCCATATTTATTCTGCGTTTAATTTCCTCCCGAGTGTCATTTATATTTGTTACTGTTGCTCCAAGATATTTGAACTTCTCCACCTCTTCAAAAGATAAATTTCCAATTTTTATATTTCCATTTCGTACAATATTCTCGTTACGAGACATAATAATATACTTTGTCTTTTCGGGATTTACTTCCAAACCTATCTCTTTACTTGCTTCCAGTAAAATTCCCGTGTTTTCGCTAATCCTTTGTGGATTTTCTCCTAACATATTCAACAATTGCAGCAATAAAAATATAATAAACGTAAATTTACTTCTATATAAATAAAAACTATGTTATAATAACGCCTACAATAAGCAATAGTAAATCTAACCTATTTCACCCAACTATTACCAATTTAAGTAATTACATATCACCTTAATTAATTACAAATAAACTTAATTACATATCATCTTAATTAATTACATATCACATTAATTAATTACAAATCAACTTAATTACATATCATCTTAATTAATTACATATCACATTAATTAATTACAAATCAACTTAATTACATATCATCTTAATTACATATCATCTTAATTACATATCACCTTAATTTATTTACATATCAACTTAATTACATATCATCTTAATTAATTACATATCACCTTAATTAATTACAAATAAACTTAATTACATATCATCTTAATTAATTACATATCACATTAATTAATTACAAATCAACTTAATTACATATAATCTTAATTAATTACATATCACCTTAATTAATTACAAATAAACTTAATTACATATCATCTTAATTAATTACATATCACCTTAATTAATTACAAATCAACTTAATTACATATCATCTTAATTACATATCACCTTAATTTATTTACATATCAACTTAATTACATATCATCTTAATTAATTACATATCACCTTAATTAATTACAAATAAACTTAATTACATATCATCTTAATTAATTACATATCACATTAATTAATTACAAATCAACTTAATTACATATCATCTTAATTACATATCACCTTAATTTATTTACATATCAACTTAATTACATATCATCTTAATTAATTACATATCACCTTAATTAATTACATATCATCTTAATTAATTACATATCACATTAATTAATTACAAATCAACTTAATTACATATCATCTTAATTTATTTACATATCAACTTAATTACATATCATCTTAATTAATTACATATCACCTTAATTAATTACATATCATCTTAATTAATTACATATCACATTAATTAATTACAAATCAACTTAATTACATATCACCTTAATTTATTTACATATCAACTTAATTACATATCATCTTAATTAATTACATATCACCTTAATTAATTACATATCATCTTAATTAATTACATATCACATTAATTAATTACAAATCAACTTAATTACATATCATCTTAATTACATATCACCTTAATTTATTTACATATCAACTTAATTACATATCATCTTAATTACATATCACCTTAATTAATTACAAATAAACTTGATTACATCATCTTAATTAATTACATATCACATTAATTAATTACAAATCAACTTAATTACATATCATCTTAATTACATATCACCTTAATTTATTTACATATCAACTTAATTACATATCATCTTAATTAATTACATATCAACTTAATTAATTACATGACACAACTTAGATAATTACACTGCACCTACAAATTACATTCTCAGTCTAATCTATTCAACGTTTCCTTAAATGTATTGATTTTGAGAGGACCACCCTGAAAGATTGCCGCAGGTAAGCTGTTCCAGTCTACTATTGTGCGGTTAACAAAGGAAAATTTTGCCACTTCCGTTCTATAGACACATCTAAATTCGTAGATCTACATATTACTGAAAAAAACTATCGGAATGTAGTGCTGACTCAGCAAATTTTGTGGTGCTAAGGTTTTGGTGCAAAATAATGTTCAAATTAATGTGCGTACATTATTGAAATTTAATCTGAGCAAATGTTACATTTTAATATTCATTTTCACAACCAAACATTTACATTTCTTGGGATCAAATTTTGCACATTTAAAGGACAAAACTAAAATTCTTTCAATCATTAATTATCATAACACACTGCTCTCTTAAATTGACTAAGCGTTTATTAAATTAATGTTTTTTTTTTTCAAAACACGCTATGAAATGTTTCATAAAATACAACTTTTATCTCGGAAAGGAAGCAAAAACGAGCAAATTTGTATTATACTTTCTTGTTTGAAATACCTCAAAGAATAACCCCCTGAAATTAATGACTTACGGTTCACTCTGTATAATCAGATATGAAGCAGTAAGCATATCTCAGAGTTACTGCGAAGAAAAGAGATCAACAGGATGTTTTGTAACTTCCATCCGCATTTTGTCTCTTTCTATCGCGGTCGTGCTGGAACCACCACGTCTACTCACCCACAATATCCAATAGCCAATTCAGGAAATTATATTTGTTTTCAGAGGCCTCAGTAAGTTGCTGTGGTGATCAAATTGAAGCCGCTGTTGATCGTGTATTAAGGAATGTAGAGCTAACTGCGCAAATGGCTTAGTTTTCTTCAAGTCCTGAGTAGTTATTTGTCAGATTATTTCCTTATTAAAGCACGGATTCCCTGAAATAATTCGAAGAGTTGCATATCGGTCGATGATTAGTTTTCGCATCTTTTCAATCACTGGAATAGTTTTTACTGGACCATGTTTTTCATCGCTTTCCAATGATTCTTCTTTATGGCGGAAAACGTTTTACCACTCATACATATAGAGTGTCTCAGGAAGAATTTAAAATAGTTCAGCACGATGTAGTTTGAGTTAACCTACAACGATTTATTTTGATTAGAACTGGACAGAAGAAAAGTACAAAGACTATTGTTATTTCAGAGAATATTATCGCTGCTACGACTTGATTTTTCTAAGGCATTCTGCCTAGGACTCGCGTTACGGAATGCGCGCTGGTTCGAGTCCTCATGGGAGAAGAAATTTTCTCATGAAATTTCTCCCAGTGTATGGGATCGGTGCCCATCCAGCATCATGATGCACTTGGAGAGCTACGATAGGTAGCGAAATCCAGTTACGAAAGCCAGCTATAATGGCTGGGGGATCATCGTGCTAACCACATTATACCTCCATTCTGGTTGGATGATCGTCTACCTCTGCTTTGTCATGCGAAAGTGAGGCCAGCAGCCAGCTGGTCGGTCATGGTCCTTCATGGGCTGTCGTGCCTCGGATTATTATTATTATTATTATTATTATTATTATTATTATTATTATTATTATTATTATTATTATTATTATTATTATTCCTTTGAAGAGGCGGAAAAATTCAAATACCTGGGAGCAACAGAAACAAATATAAATGATACTCGGGAGGAAATTAAACACAGAATAAATATGGGAAATGCCTGTTATTATTCTTTCTTATCCGCATAGATTCCTTCATTAAAACTTTTTTATTGATTTTTGCAGATTTCACTACGCGCTGCCATATCACACGTCGTGATGACTGATGCAAAGAATATTTTAATTTGTTACTTTCTTAACTGTTATTGTCTCATTTTATAAGCTGCACATGTGTTTCGCAGAATATTATTTCTACACATACTTTTTATGATCTTTTTAGACCTTTCAGTGGTTTAAATTATTACAAATATTCGATTGTTTTCAAGCCAAATATTTTTTACTTTGCCTTCTTAGCATTGTCATTTTAATATGTAATTCTCTCACGTCATGTATTTTATTATACAGGGACATCATTTTTTTTTATTTAAATTATTATTGTACCTGAGTTTTTGAATGTACTTCACTCCCACCCTTTCTACTAATGAAGTTCCAACTGTCTTCCAGACAGAAGCAAGGCCGCTTATAGTAAACAGCACTGAGTTAGTGAGTATAGTACGTTCCAGAAATATGTTCGCGTTTTCCAGTGACGAAAGAGCTTTCAATATCGAATCATATTTTCGCACAGGTACTGTCCGTTTGCCTACGTCGCATCCCGATTTCCCCCACCTGCTTCTGCACGCCCCTCTGTAAAAGCTGGGCTGTCTTAGCTCTTTTCTGAAAACATTAATTTCTGTTATGAATTGGACGTTTACGTAATATTATACTACTGTTTAAAATAACTTAAATAAAAGGGCTTCGTTAAATAATTAACTGTCACGTGTTTTCCCCCCTTTCTACGATCCTGCGGCATAACCACTTGGACGGACAGTAGATAGCATGTCTGAGTAATTTTATCTGTGCGGGTAGGGCAGAAGTGAAGATTGAATTTACAGTACGTAAGGTACTCTTTTATAGAGAAGGTATAGAATTATTTCAACATGAGTTACTAGTACGAAGGACGAAACTGGCAATTGGAATTAGATGCAATAGTCTATAGTGCGATAATATGCACAAAAGAACTGAAGCCTGTATCGAAACGAACGGCCACCATTTTCAAGAATGTGTTTAAATATTCATATTATGGTTATTTTTCAATTTAACTTCATTCTCTATATTGTACGCTAATGTGCTGCAGACAGTATAATATACACTGCATAATGAATTCGTTCGCATGGATAACTCAGGTCGTGAGTAAAAACACTTATTCTTAATACAGTACTGCATTTTGATTAAACAAAAACCTAATGAAAATTATCGAACTCAAAATTGCGATATTTCCTAGTTTACGTAAATAGATTGCGATATTTAATAGTTTACGTAAATGGACGAACTACTTTTCTTCCCTCCTATACCTAGTAATGTGATGTGTTTGTGTTTTACGGCAGTATCATCGAACTCCAGTCGCGGAAGGGGATAGCGAGCTGTGTTTCCGGCTGTGAACCATTAATCCAAAGGTATAGACAGGTTAATATTAAAAATGTTAGTAAAAATAAAATGATGTCCCTGTATTTCGCTGTTACTTTTCCATCTATGTCTTTATGTATAAAGCTCAATAACACGCAAGTCAGACCTGAAGATGCTATTTTAATAGCGAAAGCGCTAGTCCCAGATATGTTTTATGTAACCTAATGTAAACTTTGTATTATACATTAGGTTTAAAGAATAGGCAGTTATTGAAGGACCTTTGATATTTATTTCTTATTTACTTGTTAAATTGTCTGATCAACATGCCTTTTAAATTTTGTTATTATTCGGTTCAGAAGCTTTTATCATCCAGTCTGCTGTCAAAAAATCTGAAAGTTAGAATTTATAAAACAGTTATATTACCGGTTGTTCTTTATGGTTGTGAAACTTGGACTCTCACTTTGAGAGAGGAACAGAGGTTAAGGGTGGCTTTTGCCGCGTATATAATAAGCAGTACTGCCAATCTACTAAGATTAAAATTGTATGGATAAATGTTTCAAGATTATATGAATGGGATATTTGTCCTGGACAATGGCCATGTTCACAAAAAAAGTCTTTGGACTATGTTTGTTTTATGAAAACCACTGAAAACTTCCACTCCTATAATATAGGACTATGTTGTGATTTGTTGCACTAACAACTAATTCAGTAGCAGCCCGCTACAATATGCTCACCATATGCTTAATATCTCAAATTTACATTTTTGGACTATGAGTCTTTTTTTTTTTAACGTTCAATTGGATGTGGAACTTAACTCGAAGCACAAACTACTTATTAATAACTGAGAATGAAATGAAAATACTGCGATAATGGAGCGATGATGGAGTGAAAATTACATCGGAAACTAATACCATGGAAGAATCAGCTCACAGGCTATTCCATATGAAACCGATCAGTAAAAAACCTCGCATTTTTTTATACTCTAATTTTTTCCCTACTTATACAAGGTGCTGAGGAGAGTGCATTTTCAAAAATATACTATCGAAAGTCAAAGGGTTTTCGTGTTATTGAGCGACAAATTTAGCGTACCTATTTTATAAAAACAAGCCTCTTTCAGCGCTCAGAACTCTGGAACCATTTACTGCAGAACATTGAACGGGAGCTTATTTTGAACCTGACATTTGGTAGGTTATGTTAAGAAGTAATCCTTATTTTTATAGTACACAGAGAGACAGATAATCTGATTTTACTTGCTTTTAGGCTTTTTGGCCATTTGTAAAAATGTAAAACAATATTGAGAAAAAACCTTGCATTATCAAGAGGGATTCGGCATTGTTTGCTTAGTGGTACGGCAATAAGTTTCGAGGGTATAAAATAGATTATTTTCACACGCCTAGACTTGAACGGCGCAGTACCGCACGCACTGGCCGAGAGCTGAAGATAAGCGAGCGTTGGGCGTCATTTTACTCCTGTGTTTATGAAAACCTGTGATAAAGCTAGCCCAGCTATGCGCTACTAGACGACACATCACGTGTTTGTCTCCTGGCGTTGCTTGTCTCGGCTAGCTCCTGTCTCACAGTCAGATGGTTAGTTCACGCGCGTACTATTTATTTTCTTTATTTGATGTTTTCAATACTTTCTAATCAACATACCATCAGTAAAAAATATGTGTTTATTTGTACTTTCAATGCGGAATCTAACTATATATTTTTAAAATATTTTTTTCCTAGCCAAAGACGTCTTAATAAGGAAAAATCTAAATTTCTCCATTTCCATAAAAAGTAATAAAATCTGTTTATATGTCAATATAAACTTTAATTTCTCAGCATCAAAATAAACCATGATTTTGATCACTGGGTGAAAGGGTTTCGGAGCTACAACAGTTTAAAGTTGCTAATTTTATGAAAATACGATAAATTTAAATATTTTTAATTTAAAAACTATGAAGTTCTGATGTCTGAAACTTTGCACAAAGCTTTGTATCACAGTTCTCTACGTACAAGAAAAGTTTCATTGTATTTAGAAATTGTAATGTCAATTTTCTCTATATTACGGTCGATTTGAGATGGAATAGCTCTTACAGACATTTTAATTACCACATATCTTACAGGACTTTTCCGGAATCGAACCATAGTACCATTGCTTAGAAACTAACAAGTTCCCTGTGTTGAATTTGGAAGATTTTCTTTCAGTAGCTGGAAAGAGTAAAAAAGTCTAAAAATTGTACCTGCCAAGTTCAGACATTCACTTATTTTTTTTTACACGTCAGCTATTAGCAAGGTCCACTGAATTGCAGATGTCAAAAACAGATGAACTGAGTTTCATCGTTCCCTGAGTGCTCACGTTTCGATGAATGACGCATTCAACCAGACGAAACCAATTTTTGTTGATAATTATTGCATCTGCAGAGAAAATGAAACCCAGCACACTGTATGTTCACTCCGTTCTGTTCCTAAGCAACGGAAGGAGCTTGAAGCTTTTCTATTTTCTCTCTTGTTCTTCACCGAGCAAAACAATACCCCGAGGCTGGCTAGCTTCAATACCTTTTTATCCCCACGTTCTATCATTATCCCTAGAAAATTGAATATGTAAGAGATCTCTCGCTAGTATAATCATTCCGCCCTCTACTACAAATACCCCGACCTTTTTTGTTATAATCCAAAAAGCTTGATACCACGAGAGGTAGCGCTAGAGAGAGGGATGATGATTTTACAGGTCACTGCTACATCATGGACGGACTGCCCTCAATGCATCTGCTCTTTTCACATCCCTTCCACATCGATGTTGTTCTAAGTATTTTGTTTGCAATATGTATCAGGCAACTCGATACAAAATGTTCTGCAGTCCATTAGTTTCGTTAGTGGACATAGTCCTTTTCTGTGGACAAGTAATTATCGTGCTGACCAACACAGCCGACGACTGTGAGTTTTAAATACAACTGAGGCTGATAAATCGCTATGACCATGAAATCTGTTGCATGTTTTCTTTGGCAAGAGAAATAATGTCAACGTAAAATTGATACAAGTCCTATTAATACTAAATTCGCTTAAGGGGGAGGTACACCATTTACTACTTACTTACTGGCTTTTAAGGAACCCGGAGGTTCATTGCCGCCCTCACATAAGCCCTCCAGTGGTCCCTATCCTGTGCAAGATTAATCCATTCTCTATCATCATATCCCACCTCCCTCAAATCCATTTTAATATTATCTTTCCATTTACGTCTCGGTCTCCCTAAAGGTCTTTTTCCCTCCGGCCTCCCAACTAACACTCTATATACATTTCTGGATTCGCCCATACGTGCTACATGCCCTGTCCATCTCAAACGTCTGGATTTAATGTTCCTAATTATGTCAGGTGAAGAATACAATGCGTGCAGTTCTGCGTTGTGTAACTTTCTCCATTCTCCTGTAACTTCATCCCTCTTAGCCCCAAATATTTTCCTAAGAACCTTATTCTCTGTTCGTCTCTCAAAGTGAGAGTCCAAGTTTCACAACCATACATAACAACCGGTAATATAACTGTTTTATAAATTCTAACTTGCAGCTTTTTTGACAGCAGACTGGATGAGAGGAGGTACACCATTTGGAATGCAAAAATTTAGTGAATTTTTTTATATCTCAGCAACTATAAAAGCTAAACGAACAAAACTTTCCATGCTTAATATACATACATTACACTTTATAAAACAGTATTCAGAATATTAAAATAGCTAATGATTACCTGTAGAAATATCAAATTTGCATACTTGTTTGCAACCGTAAAGCATTTACATAATAAAATATACAATTAATTAAATACTTGCATTATTATTTTACTGGACTGTTTCGAATACATACATCAACAACATAGTCTACGATTTTTATCTGTTCTTTCAGGAATGATACTTTTGTTCATAAAAAATTTAAGACAATTTAATATTGAAGGTAAGAAATAAGAAAAAATATATATATTTCTGGAAGGAATAGACAAAAGATCCTTGACTATGTTATTGATTTATAAATCAATGCTATATTATGGTCTTTCACTACAAATCCAGCATTCTCCAATTTTTCCTATTTTCCCCCTTTTTCTTAGTCTCCGCATTCGATCCACGATCTTAATGTCGTTTATCGTCTGCTATCTTCTTCTCTCTCGAACTTGTCTTCCGTTCACCATTCCTTCCAGTGCATCCTTCAGGAGGCAGGTTCTTCTTAGCCAGTGACCCAGCCAATTCCTTTTTCTCTTCTTGAGCAACTTCAATATTATTCTTTCTTCATCTACTATTTCTAACACAGTTTCTTATTCTGCCTGCCCATTTCATACGCTCCAATCTTCCATATCCACATTTCAATCGCTTCTAGTCGTTTCTCTTCAGTTCATCGTAATGTCTTTGTTTCTGCCCCGTACGATGCCACACTCCATATAAAGCACTTCACTAGTGTCTTCATTAGTTTTTTTCTATAAGTACTTTCTATACCTTTCGTCTCGTTTCTCTTATCTATACTCTAACCACGACGTAAATACCAGATTACTTATCTGTAGCACGCTAAATATACCTCTTCATAGAACATCTTGTTATTCCTCATCTTTTACAATATCCACCTCGCGTCAATGGAATTCCTTGTCACAAAGTATTAGGGGCTGCAAGACAACAAACACCTTTAAGAACAGCTTAAAAGATAACCTTATTAGCATTTCACTCCAATCATACTGATTTAAACTATCACTGACTACACTGTTACTTTTTTCTTTAGACATCATCCTGATTGTGCTGTATTTTCAAAATTGTCTCATAATAATCTCTTTCTATTATCTAATATCATTTGAAATATATTAACATTCTATGTATTTTAGTTTAATTCTGCTACACAGTTTATTTCAGTGTTTAATTAATAGTTCATAGTATTTTGTTGTTTAATTCGTAAATAACTCTTGTATACATGTAACTCTAATCTAAATCAAATTGTTGAATTCTTTGTAAGTTCATGCATATGTATATACACTTTTGCTGGTTGAGTGGAAGAGAAGGCCTTACGGCCTTAACTCTGCCAGCTAAAATAAATCATTATTATTATTTATTATTATTATTATTATTATTATTATTATTATTATTATTATTGAGGGGTATGCCGGAAAAAGGGCGTATACGTCAATATGGTGAATTGAGATACAGGCAATCTAAGATTTTAAAACGCACCTGAATAAAATGTTATACAGATAGTGAACAAAATTATACATTAAATTAAAAATCTTAGCGAGTATAAATGTTTTGTAGCATTTAGGCAATTTATGTTATTAAATTTCCTTATATTTGTACCATATAAAACTTCGGTGTATACGCCCTTTATCCATATAATGATTTGCTTAGGGGAATTAATGTAGATTTCAGATTTAAATTTCACACGGAATTGAAACAAATATACATTTTATGATATTTATTATCTACTGTACTTCTAAAGTAATTTACTTTATTTCAGATATACTGAGTAGACAGAAAGTACGCAAAAAGTAAAATCTCTGAATATAACAGAGAAAGAAAGTCTCCATTTTGTGTGAACATAAATAAATAAAATTTATTCTTTGTATAATCCTGATAACAATAAGCTCAAAAATCTGAATATTGTAACACATCTCTTTATAGAACATAAAATATTTCCGTCTGAATCTACGAGTCTCATAAGTTTGTTTACTCTTAAAGCAAGGACAATAATGAACATAAAAAGCAGTCAAAGGAAACAACTGGACTGACTAAATCGAACTATATATATTTGCTTAGTCTCTACCAAGAGAAAACACACACAGTACAGTATGCGTAACGCGCAGCACTAGCTCTACTTGTAGACTGACTGACTAAATCGCGCGCCCTGTCCTGCAGGTATGTACAGTACAATCAAAACAAAATTTAGCTACTATAATTATTCACTACATTTTAAACCGTTTTCCCGAAGAAGGGCGTAGAGGTCTATCCGCCTTTCTTCCGACAAACTCCTCAATTAAGGCCATGAATTATGGTGAAATTTTGAAGTCCTGTCGATGTAAACAGGATCAATTACGTAAAGAAAATCGAAGTTTTCTTATGTCGAAAACATATTAATATTAACAGTAATTGTTCGTCCTTATTAATTTTCACATTTAATTATCGCAGTGTACCGTGAAGTTCTGGTAATGATGTTGGCAATTTTATGCAACCCAACTGCAAATGGATTCGTCATCGTGACATGTGAAGTCCATGAATCACTTGTTCACAACACGTCGTTAATAATTGAGGCATTGACATGTGAAAGGTCGTAACTGCCAAAAATTCGAATTTTTAGGTTTTTCATTGAGAAGGTAGTAAATGGCCATGCCAATGGCACAGAGAAGGTAGTATGTCCGTATGTAATGAAACGAAGTTGGAAACGTAGTCACTAGATGTTGTAAGTTGTATGTGCACAGCTGTTGGCGCGGAGAAGGTAGTAACTCCTTTTACAACATCAGAGTGTGTCTAGACAAATATGGGCTGATAACTGTGCAGGGCAGAATAGGAATCGGATGATTCTAATGGTCCTTATTTACATTATTGCCAAGAAACATTTTGATTCAGTGGACTTGAAATTCCTGGTTTCAGAACATTCCTACATGCCATGTGATAGGGAATTTGGCATCATAGAGAAAAGAAAAAAAAAGATGCAAGACCATGTTTCCAGAAGAGGTAAGGCCTAATAATGTAATAATGATGAAGGATGAGGATTTCTTCGACTTTTCTGCAGAATGTGACAAGTTTTTGAATACAACTCCTATCAAAATCAGCACCCTCAACTGGATTAGACTCTCAAGAGCTGATTTCCCTCTAATGAAAACAAGACAGTCATTTAATGATCTTGAAATGTGGACAGAGCACAGGATTTTTAAGAAAGGACAGTCATTAACGTCAATCACTAACTTGCAGTGCTTGCAACGCCTTGAAAGAAGACCAGTCGTCCCTGATGCCAAAAATTGAGACTTGTTATCTATGTTAGACTTCCTCGATGAAAAGTATCATGCATTTTACAGGACATTTGTGCATAATGTATAAATAACGTTAATTCTCAGTTTGGCTAAGGAGTGATTTCAATGTTGTATTTTCATAAAATAGGATTTCACAGATAAATCTGTGCCAGACTTTTCAAATTTCATATGTAACACAAACATGAGTGTATGCCTTTCATTTAAAGCAGTTTCTGTAATAATGTAAGTGAGAAAGTGATCGTAAATTCGTTTTTTGCTTCCCCTGAAAAATTTTGTTTTTGGCAGTTACTACCTTTCCCATGTCAGCGCCTCAATTTTGTTTAGTCTACCAGAAATATTGTCCACTGCTTTTCTTTCAATTTGCTACTAAACTCTCGCCCATTTAAGACTTTCTCTTCAACTATGATGTAAAATATCCATTACTTTATTCCAGTTTCCGCCAAATTACACAAACGCGCTTGCAGTTACTATTTACACAGCTCTACAGCAGAGCAGTGTTTGCTTTTACAATGTGGAATCTAAATGTAAGTATAACAATTCATCACAAACACAGGCTCACTCCGTCGACTGCTATATCTTCGATTCACAATTTAAATGATTCATTTTTCTCTCATCACAATGTCAGGCACTGACTGACTTTAGAACTTCTGAGACGATGGTAAAAGTGGGCGTTTCTAAAGGACAAACAGACGTAGGTCTATATGTCATTTGGTTTGTACGATAGAACACAATTCTCGAACGTAAGTACATGTACAGTCGCTCAAAGATACCTGACCCCCCACCAATCGATAGTGATCGATAACACAGAACAACAAATTTTTACTTTTTGTCTTGCTCCGAAATAGGTGAACGTTATGTGCCCTAAATCTGAATTTAAAATCTAAATTGCTCCATCACGCACCATTTTCCGAGGAAAGTGAATTTAATTTTTTATGAACAAGTTTCTCTTTTTCTATTTTAATAATAATAATAATAATAATGATTTATTTAACCTGGCAGAGTTAAGGCCATACGGCCTTCTCTAACACTCAACCAGAAGTAAAAACTGTGTTACAAAAACATTACAAATTTACGAAGTAAACTACAATTTTACACACAAAATTGAATAAGATAATAATAATAATAATAATAATAATAATAATAATAATAATAATAATAATAAAATGTAAACAACAAGTAAGAAGAAATCACACATAATATATAACATACAGAAAGAAAGGAAAAAGCATAATAAAATGTGAACAGCAGGTCAAAATAAATGAGGCGTACAAAGTATAAAAAAATAAATAAAAATAAGAGAATTATTGATAATAATAATAATAATAATAATAATAATAATAATAATAATAGTAATAATAAATAAGAATAGTAATAATAATAATAGGCCTAATAGTAATAATAATACTAATAGTAGTAATAAAATAGTACAAAGCATACAATGAATACAATATTTTTAAGTATACACAGTAAGGAAAATTATGATTATATATAGCTCAACTTATCACATTACAGATATACCATTATCGGAAAATATGAAAACAAACATATAAAATAAGTTAAATATCACTAGAACATAAAAAAATGTGAATACGTGGAAACATGCAATACAACACCACTGATTTTACTCCTACTGATAAAGTTACAACAGACTAGGGATTCAAAATGCCTTATAGTAATACTTTAAAAATATGTACTGCAGCAAAAATTCATGTCACATAGTTTAAAACAAAAAAAACAACATTAAAAATATTTCGCGTGTATAATGATAAAAATCTCGGATTTGTGAGGTTTTGCACACATAAGGGTAAACACAGAATATGCTATAGATCAGGCCTGCACAAACAGACCTCTCCTTACAGATTAGAACATATTAAGACACTGGAAAAGATTAAAAAACGGGCTGTCAAGTGTTGTCGGAAAAATTCACCATTAAAATTGGACACACTCACGGACAGGAGAACGCGAATTCGATTATGCGTACTGTTCAAAACATACAGAGGTGAGCCTGCCTGGAGAGAAATAGAAAATAGGTTGCAGCCGCCAAATTACTCTTCAAGGAACGACCACTCATATAAATTGAGGAAAAGAAGACAGAGGACGGACACTTTTCTCAATCGTACTATCAGGGACTGGAATGCTTTACCTGCAGACTTACTAAAGGCTTTACCAATAACCAAAAATGTATGTAAAAATAGGCTTAAGGACTTTACTAATAGACGGTAATTATACACAGTATTTAAAGGGTGTAAATGATATGTTGTTATTGAAGTGTTGTATCAGTGAAGAATTATGTTGTGTCAGTGAAGTGTGTTGTGTAAGTGAAACGCTTTCTTTTTTTTTTAATTTTAGTTGGTTATTTAACGACGCTGTATCAACTACTAGGTTATTTAGCGTCGATGAGAGTGGTGATAGCGAGATGATATTTGGCGAGATGAGGCCAAGGATTCGCCATAAATTACCTTGCATTCACATTACGGTTGGGGAAAACCTCGGAAAAAACCCAACCAGGTAATCAGCCCAAGCGGGGATCGAACCCGCGCCCGAACGCAACTTCAGACCGGCAGGCAAGCGCCTTAACCGACTGAGCCACGCCGGTGGCAACGTGTTCCTGTCAGTGAAGCTTTATAGTTTATAGTGGCAGTGCAAAGTATTTGAACAGTGAAATGTTTTTGAAGTGTTAGTGAAATCAGGATAGAATCAGTGAAATGTGTCGTAGTTCCAGTGCAGTGAGTGAGTTGACAGCGAAATGAGTGTAGTGTTGAAAGGTACTTGTGCAGATATGAACATATACTCGTGGGTTTTAGTTCGAACTTAGGTTTAAAATACAAATTAGATTTACTTTAAATGTTATTTTAAGTGATCGTGCTTCATTTAATTTAGGATATTATTATTATTATTATTATTATTATTATTATTATTATTAGTAGTAGTAGTATTAATTATTAGTATTATTATTAATTGTATTTTAAATTAATAAGTTTATTATTGTCTTTATTGAGTGTAATTAGTTACCACTGCCACCGGGTATATACCCATTGCAGTGTGAATAAATACATACATACATACAAACGGCGCTCATCGAGCGCGGCCGCTCCTTCGGAGCGGGAGAGCCGTTCAAAGAGCTCGCCGGAAAGCTACGTCGGAATGACGTATGCCTGCTATAGGTACAGGATAGTCCACGCAGCTATCTGGTGTAGTGTGTATTATCAGTAGCTATTTCACTCTGCCTATCTACGGCTACATAATGGAGGAATCTAAAAGACGGAAAAGTAATCATCCGGGAAATTCTTTCAATATTGCATGGGAGAATGCTTATTGTTTCACAGCAGCTAAAGTCAATACTTATCTGCCACAAAAGTTTGAAAGAAAGAGGAAAACAATATATAATCCGTCATTACTAGTCCAGGCATAGAGATACGATGGTTTTGTTGGTAAAGATCGCAGTGAAAAGGTTCAGGAGTTGAAAATTGCATTATTACATGAGATAGGGTAATTAATACAAGAGGGTGGAAGTGCATTATATAGCGAAATTTATAAACTTATAGTTGCTATTTGGGAAAATGAAATTGTACCAGAACAATGGAAGGAGTCCATAATTATACCTATTTTTAAGAAGGGGGTCAAAACCAACTGTAGTAACTTTCGAGGAATATCACTTTTGTTGACGTCGTACAAAATTTTGTCCATTATTCTTTTCAGAAGATTAGCTCCGTACGTAGATGAAATTATTGGGGATTATCAGTGCGGTTTTAGGCGTAATAGATCGACTATTGATCAGATTTTTTGTATTCGACAGATAATGGAGAAAAAATGGGAGTATAAGGGTACAGTACATCAGTTATTCATAGATTTCAAAAAGGCATATGACTCGGTTAAGAGGGAAGTATTATATGATATTCTTATTGAATTTGATATTCCCAAGAAACTAGTTCGATTAATTAAAATGTGTCTCAGTGAAACATACAGCAGAGTCCGTATAGGTCAGTTTCTATCTGATGCTCTTCCAATTCACTGCGGGCTAAAGCTGGGAGATGCACTATCACCTTCACTTTTTAACTTCGCTTTAGAATATGCCATTAGGAAAGTTCAGGATAACAGGCAGGGTTTGGAATTGAACGGGTTACATCAGCTTCTTGTTTATGCTGATGACGTGAATATGTTAGGAGAAAATTCACAAACGATTAGGGAAAACACGGGAATTTTACTTGAAGCAAGTAAAGCGATCGGTTTGGAAGTAAATCCCGAAAAGACAAAGTATATGATTATGTCTCGTGACCAGAATATTGTACGAAATGGAAATATAAAAATTGGAGATTTATCCTTCGAAGGGGTGGAAAAATTCAAATATCTTGGAGCAACAGTAACAAATATAAATGACACTCGGGAGGAAATTAAACACAGAATAAATATGGGAAATGCGTGTTATTATTCGGTTGAGAAGCTTTTATCATCTAGTCTTCTGTCAAAAAATCTGAAAGTTAGAATTTATAAAACAGTTATATTACCGGTTCTTCTGTATGGTTGTGAAACTTGGACTCTCACTCTGAGACAGGAACATAGGTTAAGGGTGTTTGAGAATAAGGTGCTTAGGAAAATATTTGGGGCTAAGCGGGATGAAGTTACAGGAGAATGGAGAAAGTTACACAACGCAGAACTGCACGCATTGTATTCTTCACCTGACATAATTAGGAACATTAAATCCAGACGTTTGAGATGGGCAGGGCATGTAGCACGTATGGGCGAATCTAGAAATGCATATAGAGTGTTAGTTGGGAGACCGGAGGGAAAAAGACCTTTGGGGAGGCCGAGACGTAGATGGGAGGATAATATTAAAATGGATTTGAGGGAAATGGGATATGATGACTGGATTAATCTTGCACAGGATAGAGACCGATGGGGGGCTTATGTGAGGGCGGCAAGGAACCTTCGGGTTCCTTAAAAGCCATTTGTAAGTAAGTAAGGGTACGTTAGAATTTATTAATCTTCAACAGTTTATAAATATCTCTCTTCAGGGAAAAGGCCAGCTCATTGTTGATATGTTGAATAAATTACGGGATTTCAGTCGTAAACTTACACTTTTTTTAATTCAATTTCGGAAAGGTAATATGGCTCACTTTCCAAGGATATAAACTGCTCGTGATGAAGCCATGTTAAACGATTATGTCCAAATATTAATTGAAATTAAAAATGAATTTAATTCTAGGTTCCAAGATCTTGTCTTAATTGGAAAAAAGTTTAAAGTTATCGTAATAAATTTCTTCAACACCAGTTGAAATAGTGCCATACATAACATTTAAGTGTGCTTAAATGCGACAGGCTCAAAATTCCGGCACACGGGCGACGCTGATATAACCTCGGCAGTTGCGAGCGTCGTTAAATAAAACATAACATTTAACGATTTACAGCTCGGACTTATTGATCTTCAATGTGACCTAAGGGCTAAAGACCGTTTGAATAATACTACTAGTCTGGTTGAGTTTTACAAGACTAAACATTAGCAATAATATCCACGACTACACAGGCTGGCTGTGAAAATGATTGCTATGTTTGGCTCAACATTTGTAATTGTGAGCAACTGTTTTCTGTAATCAACTTTAATAAAGGCAGACATCGAACATCTGTAACTGATGTTTCATTACGATCAGTAGGCTACTGTTCCTTTCAGCTGCCAACAGCATAAAACCTCGTTTTCATGTACTGATAAATAAAAATATAAGACAATGATATTGTACATTTAAGTAGCTATAAAATTTCTATTATATCTGTAAAATAAATATTTCCTTCTTAATTAATAATAGTGCAAGATAGTTTTGTAAACACTGAACGGGAATTCATTTCATGAACACCTTGTGTATATTTTGTACGAGATCGCCCCTTCTTCCAGTCCACCCTTATACAGAGAGCAGCTAATACCTGCATTCCGCTCGTGAGCTGTGAGCCGGCTCGGAGAGCGCAAATCTTGTGCAGGCCTGCTATAGATGAAACGAACACACGTGCTTTTCTTCTATCTTTCAACTGCAACTAACATAATGTTCATTGGTGTTGCGTCGTCCACTTCACAGTTCTGCCAACTTGGGTATCATTTATGAAATGAGCCTCGTACCAGCGAATAGGGATTACAAAGAATGGACACTGAGCGAATTTTCCTGTGGTTTAGTTCCACTTTCAAGCGCTAGAGGTTAGTGTAATCGAACACACGCTAAGATAATAAATGAAGGGTACACGGGAATAACGATCAAGGTCCATTTTAGAAAGTTTCAAGAAAAACGAATTTTAAAGTTTAAGTACTTAATACTTTGTTATGTGCGTATTTAATAGAAAATGACGTAGTGGAATGTCAAGAATGATGATTTTTTATTACTAGACCACATGATAGTACTTCCTTTCCACTATAAGATAGCATTATTAACTCAATTTCGATTTTTGATAGACCTTGATCGTTTTTCCCGTGTACGCTTCAATTGAGTATAGAGTTGAGACACAGGATCCAAACATCGCCTACCTTATTGCATAATCCAGTAACGCTTTGCTTCAAATAAATTCGAGTTAACAGCTTCTCCTTATTTCTCAATGACAAACTAGTTGTAATAATAATTTTTATATTATATGTAATAAAATTACTTTATAAAATAATATAATCTATACTAATAATAAATCTGTAGCCGAAATTTTTCTGGTAATTTTCCAAAAATAATTGGTCCTAACATATATAATTAACCACCCTGAAACCGAAAATCGCTTTTTTGAAATTTTTGTTTGTATGTCTGTCTGTCTGTCTGTCTGTATGTTTGTTACCTTTTCACGCGATAATGGCTGAACGGATTTCGATGAAAATTTGAATATAAATTAAGTTCGTTGTAACTTAGATTTTAGGCTATATGGCATTCAAGATACATTATTTAAAAGGGGATTATAAGGGGGCCTGAATTAAATAAATCGAAATATCTCGCTTATTATTGATTTTTGTGAAAAATGTTACATAAGAAACGTTTCTTTAAAAATAATTTTCGATAAGTTTTATTCCTTGAAAAATTTTGATAGGACTGATATTTAATGAGATAAATGAGTTTTAAAATTAAAATAATTGCCATCTAATGCCGTATAATGAATTAAAAGACAAATGACTTCGTCTATAAGGGGCCTTGGACAGCAACAATCGAAAGCTATTAAACATAGCTTACAGACAATGTTTCTGTGTTTGTATGAAGTAATATCAGAAGCTAAATTAACCGATTTATATAATTAATTGTTATTTCACCATTGGAAAGTGTAGTTTCTCTAGATGGACATAATGCTATAATGTTATTACAGTAACGTCTGAGTAAATCGAGGACAGGTAAGATTAAAATAGCTTCTTATGCACAGAAAATTTGATAGGCTATTTTGTACATTCGTTTTCTGTATTTCTTAAAATAATATTTATGTACACTCATTTCAATCTCAGAGAATTAACGAACAACGAGAGTGTATTGATTTAGTATGCAGTAAGAGTACTTTAGCTTAGCAATTCATTATTTTATAATTCAAATTTTGACTATGCCCAATTGAACCGTGTTAAAATACATAAAATATATATGCAATAAATGCAATGCAAAAAAATTGGGTAATGAGCGAAGCAGATTATCTTGCGCTGTTGTAAAAGTTGTTCCCTGGATCAAACGTCATATTTTAATTATGTATTTACTTTATATTTATTTCTAACAGGTGCAGCGGAGCGCACGGGTACGGCTAGTACATTATAAAATTATGTATCAAATTCGTTTAATATTTGTATACAATATAATGTAGGTTACTTATATGGTTTTACTTGTCATAGGAGTTTTGTTTTTCCATTTTCAGCGCTCTCAAATCATTACATATTTAATTGTTGATGGGGTCAACGTCTCAACTCTCATTATAAAGAAACTCTAGAGTATATATAAATATGAATTCTAAATTATAGACATCATCTCAAAGAATTTGAGTGACCACAAGGGTCCTGAATACAATAAACATGTACAATATAATGTGATGTGATACATTAGAGAAAAAAGAAAGTTAATTGTTTAAGGCAAATATAAGTGGATTAATTGAAATACAGATGATGTATTATTTGAAGAGAATCCTTGATAATATTTATAAGGACAGACATTATATAATCAAAAGGAATGTGAAGTTCCTTAAGATAACTCCATGTGAATTTTGAAATACAACCTCTACTGCCAAACAGCAAACCAATGACAGACCATTGTTTAAGAGGGACGTTGTACTTTTGAGAAAGATACGGCAGACAAGGTTCATAATGACGGATTTATTATTTCATCGGTCCAATTTATTTTATTTGAGTACATAATGTACCTAGATGCATTAATTATTGTGTGTTATATTTCCGCTGTGTCGACTGCTAGTTGGTGTGATGTCAGTGCCATCTCCTGGGAGAAAGCAGAATCTCACGCTCTAACTGGTTTGAAGTTCATTGAAATCAGTCCTGCTACATCAAAAGTACGGACGCGAAGTGTCCATACTGTATAATATCTATATATGCTGCTCGTACTTAGCATAGAAGATAAAAACGAAAATATTACCACGATTTCATACCACTTATGTTTCTTTTTAACAAAAATTTGTATCGAGATAGTTTCACTTCAGATTTTCCACTCATTTCCCATCCACGTCAAAATTAAACTCTGTCAGTCATAATTAACTACATTACAGGCGTAAGTAATTAAGCACTAATAGACACCGAGAGGGTCTGAATTACTATATTCGAAGGCTCAAAAAATTATCACAGAAATGACCTTGCATAGTATCTAAACACTTCGAATTACTTCAAATGAAAGAAACAGTTAAAAGCCTACGTAATTTTTCGGATAACGATTTAAATTGGAAATTCAGGTAATACCCACTTGAAGAAATATCTTTACTCCATTTCTTGTTTTATATGAATGAATTTCGAAAAGAGAATCTTACTCAGTCGCTTTTAATGTCCCATTTCGATTATTGTGGTTGCTCTTAGGTGTTTTTATGTATAATGACAGAGAATGTGAGCAAAGATTTAGGTTAAGTAAGGTTTCATTGTTTTGTTACTTTCAAAAATTGAAACAAATGAATTATATGCAGAGGCAATATTTAGACATCACAATAACAAAAGTCGACAACAAACACACATTCAAAGTATACAGAAAACCCACAACAACAACACACATACACAACACATCCAACCACCCCACACAACACAAACAAGCTGCATTCCGAACAATGGTACACAGACTACTCAACATACCAATGAACCAACAGGATTACAACGAAGAGCTAAACACAATCAAATACATAGCACAAGAAAACGGATACAACCCTAACATAATACGTAAGACAAAACATAATCACAAAAAGCATAAGAATACAACACAAACACAAGAACACAAAAAATACATCACACTAACATACGAAAACAAAAACACAAACAAGATTGCAACCTCATTCAATAAATTAAATTACAACATCGCATACAGAACAAATAACACTCTACAAAAACATCTCAACACACAAACAAATACAACCACAGAGGCGTATACAAACCCAAATGTAACACCTGTAACAACTTCTACATAGGACAGACAGGCAGATAATTTCAAACACGTTACAAAGAACACATCACAGCCATAACAAAATTACAAAACACTTCCACATATGCAGAACACATCACAAATGCTAACCACACCTACAGAGACATCAACACAGACATGGAAATTCTACACATCCAACCAAAAAGCCAGAAACTAAACACACTAGAACAATATGAAATATACAGACACATAAAAACACACCCTAATGAAATTCACAACACACAACTCAATTTCAGAACATACACACTCTTTGACTCCACATTACACTACACAAACACAACCCCATAGAAAACAAAACAAGAGGCGCCAAGACCAGCAACGACCAGTTCTGAAGAACGACCAATAACAGGTCGAAACATGTAAACCAGGTACGATAGAATTTAACACGAGAAAGCCATATAATACGTATTCAGAATATTTAATTGCTGAGGTGTTCTTCCAACTTCATATTATGTAGCTTCATTAAATTCTGAAGCAATTTTCTTCCAGGCCGCCTCTTTCTGCTTCACCCAAACATTATCCGTCTTCTTATTTTCAATTCTATGCATAAAGCTCTCTATGCTGTTTAATAAGAGGGCTCTAGCATTATCAGACAAATTTGGCCACATATGTTTTTTTGTTTGCTTCATTTCTTTCACTATATTGTAGTCTATCTATATATATAATTTGAACTGGTAATGGAAATTACGGGAAAACGGCTGAACGGATTTTAATGAGTAACCCCTCATTTTCATGCGTGGCATCCAAAGTTTTTCGGGAAAATAGTAGTTTTCAGTGAAATGTCAATTTTCCTACATAATTTTCCTATTTTCCAAAATCCATCTGTTGTCAGTTTTGAGAACTAATTTTATTGAATCACGGCCGACTTGATTGAATTTCAGAACAAAACACACACTACAATAAACAATAGGCTATTACACGAAGGCCATGACCTGCATGATTGCCGACATATTTAGAGCTCAAATCAATTTGTTATTAAAAACTGATTCTGCAGTGTATAATTTTCTGAGTACAGCTGTGTATTGGATATTCAAATCTACGAAACTTGAGGTGGTTTTATGACATTATTACCATTAGAAATTAAATATTATTATAGTTAGTATCATGATGCGTCTATTCTTCATTAATTGTACATAATATTGATGCTATATTGATGACATGAAAGTGAAACGTTTTGAGGTTATGTAAGTAAATGTAGAGAATATCTTAATTTAGATCTTCATTTCTATAATTTACTGAGTGGCTGCTATATATAACTACAAAACTTAAGTAAGATAATAATATTGTTATTAAAAATCAAATATTTGTATACTTATTAACCCAGTGGGGTTGGGTCTTTTTCATATACTTAATGGCGGTGTAGTGTAGATATTGATATGTGTCATTGTCTTCAGTATTGGCTCGAGAGAGCGCAAAAATTACAGTTCCTAAGGAAAGATAAAAAGGTACTACTTACTGATAAAATAAGAGGCCTAGAAAATTTTATAGTCTCCAGATCATTTCAGCAAGATCTCTTAGTAGGATAAAATGATTTTACGCTCTACATTTCAAGTTCTACATGCAGCAGGTATACGAAAATGCTATTGTTCGAAAGCTTAGCAAACCTGACATTTTTTTAACTTTTGCCTACAATCCACAATGACCTGAAATAGCTACTGCTATCGTCCTGACATTGATACTTGCGTTTTCGCGTTGAAACTCAAAACCTGAATTCGGATAGGTTCAAGAAAAAGTATTTGGTCTAAAAAATCCATTCAGAGGGAGTATGTTTCATTATTATGGAAGCAAATAACTATCAAAAAGACAAGTATTCTTCATTGAAAATAAATCTGAAAAATTTTTATTTGAACGTCTAACGAACTTAGTTTGCAGCAGCATTTGCTGCACAAGGCACTAGTACAAATAGAATCCGCCTGTTTCCTTTCTACAAAACAACAAAACAGCAAAGCATTCACTTGTTTTCCTAATCACCGCCCACTTGATGTATTCGTTTTGAGACTCTTAAAAAGCATCAAATTGACTGTGGTTGCTAAATAGCTCTCTGTTGTCAAATGCGTTTCTTTCTCAAATCAGGAATTAGTAAATTGAGACAAGTTGATTAGGGATTCACGTTTGTGCAACGCAATAAACATTCAAATAAATCAGACATCAACTGATTGGCGATCAGGGACTGATTTAATTTGCGTTTCTACAACTGGGCCTCAATGGGCTTCTCAATACCAAGAAACTACTAATTTTTAATCGGTTATTTGACGATGTTATATCAACTACTAGGCTATTTAGCGTCGATGGAATTGGTGATAGAGAGGTGGTATTTAGTGAAATGTGGCAGAGGATACGCCATGTAATAACCTGACATTCACGTTACAGTTGTGGAAAACCTAATAAAAAACAACCACGTAATCAGTCCAAGCTGGAAATGAACCCACGACCGAGTGCTAGTTCGCATCAGCAAGCACGCTACCGCCTGAGCTACATCGGTTGCTAATTACTTATTAGTAACTTATAGAGGCTTAAAAATTCGGGATGATTGATATTTAAATTAAGTTGCATATTAAGTGTTAAGTATTTATTAAGTATTACATTACATAATTCTGATTGTTGTCTTATACAGTGTAAATATCAGATTATTTAGGGGTCCTCTGAAGTTAAGTATTTAGGCATAATTTTTGATAATCATTTAAAATGGAACCACCACGTTAATTACCTTCGTAATAAATTACGTAAAATATTGTATATTATTTTGTTTTATTGAGGAATTACTTGTCAATAAGTTTATTACGCACAATATATTTAACTTTATTTCAATTATGTATGGAATTATAGGATGGGGTAGCTCATTTAAATCCAATTTTAATTCACTTTATTTATTACAGAAGAAAATAATTAAAAATATGTCTTCATAAACCTATTGATTTTCCATCTCAGAAACTGTTTTTAGATTTTAATGTACTTAACATAAGACAAATTTATTATATTATATTAATAAAATTCATACATAAAAATCGAAATAATTTTGAATTGTATTCCATAGTTATGAAACAAAATGTATGAATTTTTAAGATTGTTTGAACCAAAATGCAACACTGTTACAGTATTTAATCATAGTAGTAATTTAGGCCCAAGAATATATAACAAATTTATATTTAAATATCCTAATCTTATCAATTCTAATAGTTCTAGTATTAAATTTAAAGAGTTATGCATGGTTTTTATGAAAATTGAAAAATTGTAAATTTAAATTTATATATTATAATTGCATAGTAGACATAAGACAAATTGTATTATATACTTATTAATTTCAATTCAGGAATCCGCCCCTAGCACGAGTTCTACTCTTTCAGGGGTGAGATAAAGTTTTTCTGTATATATTAAATTTTATGTTACAATTATTAGCAAAATAAAATAAATAAATAAATAAATAAATAAATAAATAAATAAATCAATCAATAAATAAATAAATAAACAAATAAATAAATAATTATTGAAAAGTAAAGCAATGATATTTAACATTCACGTAATATGCAAATTTTAAAACATCATACAAAATTTCATTTTTGGTTTTAGTACAAAATCTCTCCTAAAAGTGGGTATGTGTAAGGATTTATGGTTCCTTTTATTCTGTGCAATTTTCAAATTGCGAAGGATCATATTTTCGTAATAAAATCTTTGCTCTTAAACAGAGAATTTTATTAGGAAAACCTGTGCGAAATTATCGTAAACTTTCTTAATAAAAGTGAAACTCATTGTTGCAACAGCCTCTAAAGATTTCTATCGCTGATACCATTTTATTCCTATCCATGAAACTTGGCCGCCTTCTGCTAAAACGAAACAGATCGAGGGAAGTATGAGAAGAATAAGAAGAAAATTAATTAATATCTTACAGTTAGCGTCGTTTGTGATGTTAGGTTTTTGTTCTAAAATAAAAATGAAGGAAAAGTACACTTCGTTACAACAGAAAGCACGTATTGCGAGATTAAAGAGACTGGCTTGATTGCTTTATCAATATTTTCAAAGTGGAATAACAGCAGAAGGAACAGACTGAAAAGTGTTGATGATTCCGGTTCCGAGCTGGAGAAAGTCCATTACTTTATACACTGATCCTTGGAAAAAGTTCCCTTTCATTGAATTCAAGGGATAACGATCGAAACACATTCAACTTGTTACAAAAGACTATCTTTTGTGTATCTTCGCCTCCCTCTCTCATCGAGACCAAAATCTTTGGCAAATATAGATGGAAGATATATGACAAGTCCGAAGAAGAATGGAAAGAAGTAGGTCGCAGTTCTGGAGGAAATCTCCAGGTCAAATGCGAGACTCTACGTATTTCCAATACAGAAATAAACGGAGTATTGCGAACTGAACGTCTGATTATTGCAAACTGATATAAACTACAAGCGAGTCACAGCTTCCCCCCTTATTGACATAAGTTGTATTTTTCATAGAACTACGTCTTTCTCTTTATTAGCTATGGATGTAATTTAGGAATGGACCGTCGCTCAAAATACAAACTCCTTCGTTTTTCTTATTGCCTTTGTATTCCTCTTCATCTCCTTTTATCTCTGTTCTCCACTATCACCCTTGTTCTCTTTGTATTCCTCTTCTTCTTCTTTTGTGTTCCATTGTTCTCTCCTTCTTCCCATTCTTCTCCTTACTTTCCCCACGTTCTCGTTGTTTTTCCCACTTCTCTTTGTATTTCCCTTGTTCTCCTTCTATTTCTCTTGCTCTCCTTATCGTCCTCTTCTTCTTCTTCTTCTTCTCGTATTTCCCTTATTTTCCCCACGTACTCTTTGTCTTCCTTGTATTTCCCTTGTTCTGCTTCTATTTCTATTGTTCTCCTTTCCTTCTTCTTATTCTCGTATTTCCCTTATTTTCTCCTTTGTCCCTCTTGTTCTCATTATTTTCCCCACATTATCTTTGTCTTACTCCTTTTCTCTTTGTATTCCCCTTGTTCTGCTTCTATTTCTCTTGTTCTCCTTTTCTTCTTCTTCTTCTTCTTCTTCTTCTTCTTATTCTCGTATTTCCCTTATTTTCTCCTTTTTCCCTCTTGTTTTCCTTATTTTCCCCACATTATCTATGTCTTACTCCTGTTCTCTTTGTATTCCCCTTGTTCTCCTTCTATTTCTCTTGTTCTCCTTTTCTTATTCTCCTTCTTATTCTCGTATTTCCCTTATTTTCTCCTTTTTCCCTCTTGTTCTCCTTATTTTCCCCACATTATCTTTGTCTGACTCCTTTTCTCTTTGTATTCCCCTTGTTCTCCTTTTCTTCTTCTTCTTCTTATTCTCGTATTTCCCTTATTTTCTCCTTTTTCCCTCTTGTTCTCCTTATTTTCCCCACATTATCTTTGTCTTACTCCTGTTCTCTTTGTATTCCCCTTGTTCTCCTTCTATTTCTCTTGTTCTCCTTTTCTTCTTCTTCTTCTTCTTCTTCTTATTCTCTTTTTTCCCTTTTATTTTGTCTCCTTTTTTTCCCATTATCTATGTCTTCTTGTCTTTCTTGTTCTCCTTCTTCTTGTTCTCCTTTTCTTTTCTTCTTCTTGTTCTTATTCTCGTATTTCCATTATTTTCTCCTTTTCCCTCTTGTTCTCCTTCTTTTTTCCTCATTATCTTTGTCTTACTCCTGTTCTCTTTGTATATTTTCCCCTTGTTCTCCTTCTTTTTCTTGTTCTTCTTTTCTTATTCTCCGTCTTATTCTCGTATTTCCCTTATTTTCTCCTTTTTCCCTCTTGTTCTCCTTATTTTCCCCACATTATCTTTGTCTTACTCCTTTTCTCTTTGTATTCCCCTTGTTCTCCTTCTATTTATCTTGTTCTCCTTTTCTTCTCCTTCTTCTTATTCTCGTATTTCCTTTATTTTCTCCTTTTTCCCTCTTGTTCTCCTTATTTTCCCCACATTATCTTTGTCTTACTCCTGTTCTCTTTGTATTCCCCTTGTTCTCCTTCTATTTCTCTTGTTCTTCCTTTTCTTCTTCTTCTTATTCTCGTATTTGCCTTATTTTCTCCTTTTTCCCTCTTGTTCTCCTTATTTTCTCCACATTATCTTTGTCTTACTCCTGTTCTCTTTCTATTCCCCTTGTTCTGCTTCTATTCTCCTTACTCTCCTTCCACTCTCATTCTTCTCCTTGCGTTCCCCTTGTTCTCTTTGTATTCCCCTTGTTCTCCTTGTCTTCCACTTCTTCTTCTTCCTCTTCTTCTTCTTCTTCTTCTCGTATTTTTCTTATTTTCTCCTTGCTTCCCCTTGTTCTCCTTATTTTCCACACGTACTCTTTGTCTTCCTCCTGTTCTCTTTGTATTTCCTTGTTCTCCTTTTATTTCTCTTGTTCTCCTTGTCTTCTTCTTCTTCTTCTTCTCGTATTTTTCTTATTTTCTGCTTGTTTCCCCTTATTCTCCTTATTATCTCCACGTACTTTCTGTCTTCCTTCTTTTCTCTTTGTATTTCCCATTGTTCTCCTTGTCTTTCTCTTCTTCTTCTTCTCGTATTTTTCTTATTTTCTCCTTCTTTCCCCTTGTTCTCCTTATTATCTCCACGTACTTTTTGTCTTTCCTTCTTTTCTCTTTGTATTTCCTTTGTTCTCCTTTTATTTCCCATTGTTCTCCTTGTCTTCTTCTTCTTCTTCTTCTTCTTCTCGCATTTTTCTTATTTTCTCCTTGTTTCCCCTTGTTCTCCTTATTATCTCCACGTACTTTTTGTCTTCTTTCTTTTCTCTTTGTATTTCCTTTGTTCTCCTTTTATTTCCCATTGTTCTCCTTGTCTTCCTCTTCTTCTTCTTCTTCTCGTATTTTTCTTATTTTCTCCTTGTTTCCCCTGGTTCTCCTTATTATCTCCACGTACTTTTTGTCTTCCTTCTTTTCTCTTTGTATTTCGTTTGTTCTCATTTTATTTCCCATTGTTCTCCTTGTCTTCTTCTTCTTCTTCTTCTTCTCGTATTTTTCTTATTTTTTCCTTGTTTCCCCTTGTTCTCCATATTATCTCCACGTACTTTTTGTCTTCCTTCTTTTCTCTTTTTGTATTTCCTTTGTTCTCCTTTTATTTCCCATTTTTCTCCTTGTCTTCCTCTTCTTCTTCTTCTTCTTCTTCTCGTATTTTTCTTATTTTCTCCTTGTTTCCCCTTGTTCTTCTTATTATCTCCACGTACTTTTTGTCTTCCTTCTTTTCTCTTTGTATTTCCTTTGTTCTCCTTTTATTTCCTATTGTTCTCCTTGTCTTCTTCTTCTTCTTCTTCTTCTCGTATTTTTCTTATTTTCTCCTTGTTTCCCCTTGTTCTCCTTATTATCTCCACGTACTTTTTGTCTTCCTTCTTTTCTCTTTGTATTTCGTTTGTTCTCATTTTATTTGCCATTGTTCTCCTTGTCTTCTTCTTCTTCTTCTTCTTCTTCTTCTTCTCGTATTTTTCTTATTTTTTCCTTGTTTCCCCTTGTTCTCCTTATTATCTCCACGTACTTTTTGTCTTCCTTCTTTTCTCTTTGTATTTCCTTTGTTCTCCTTTTATTTCCCATTTTTCTCCTTGTCTTCCTCTTCTTCTTCTTCTTCTCGTATTTTTCTTATTTTCTCCTTGTTTCCCCTTGTTCTCCTTATTATCTTCACGTACTTTTTATCTTCCTTCTTTTCTCTTTGTATTTCCTTTGTTCTCCTTTTATTTCCCATTTTTCTCCTTGTCTTCCTCTTCTTCTTCTTCTCGTATTTTTCTTATTTTCTCCTTATTTCCCCTTGTTCTCCTTATTATCTCCACGTACTTTTTGTCTTCCTTCTTTTCTCTTTGTATTTCCTTTGTTCTCCTTTTATTTCCCATTGTTCTCCTTGTCTTCCTCTTCTTCTTCTTCTTCTCGTATTTTTCTTATTTTCTCCTTGTTTCCCCTTGTTCTCCTTATTATCTCCACGTACTTTTTGTCTTCCTTCTTTTCTCTTTGTATTTCGTTTGTTCTCATTTTATTTCCCATTGTTCTCCTTGTCTTCTTCTTCTTCTTCTTCTTCTCGTATTTTTCTTATTTTCTCCTTGTTTCCATTTGTTCTCATTATCCACACGTACTCTTTGTCTTCCTCCTGTTCTCTTTGTATTTTCCTTGTTCTCCTTTTATTTCTCTTGTCCTCCTTGTCTTCTTCTTCTTCTTCTTCTCGTATTCCTCTTATTTTCTCCTTGTTTCCTCTTGTTCTCCTTATTTTTCCCACGTACTCTTTGTCAATAAAATCCCTCTCTAGTTTCGATTGTCTCTAGATAAATCAAAACCTCTATGAGATTACTACACATAAAACTATGGACCAATATACAGTAGTATAACACTTTTTTGTTACGTAGAACATGAGTTATTCCCTCTGAAAATCTGCAGTTATTTCACTTCCTCCTGTATAAACAGTATATTTGTGAAAGACATCTTTTCGATTTGATTTCCTCCTATCTCATACTTCCTTTTTGTCCTTAAATCGAGAAGTTGGAAGAAGTACATAATTTGGAATATCTAATACCAAAAATGAAATGCTTTGGATTCAGTATTAAGCATCCAAATATTGTGTTGTATTTCTTAGGAACTATGTATACAGTACATTTTTGGACTGAAACTAAAGCAAATTAAATCACATTAAAATAAGTAATTTTCTATATCACAAAGCCTCATTTTAAACGTTAAACATCTCATTTAAAGATGGCTCCTCCTTCTTCAACCTAATTAAATTACAAGTCCTTGTATATTTTAAATTAAAAGTAAACTCTTTCAAATACAAGGAGCTGTAAAATTAACATTAAAGCCTGGAAGTTAATACCAACAGTAAAAGAAGTTATAAAATGCAGTTGCAGGCTCTCTTTCCTGCTGTTCAGCAAAGTTTGGGGGAGGGCCTCCTGCTTGTTATTGCAGGGATTAGCAACGGGCTGACTCAGATGCTTCGTCTGTTAACACTCTCTTATATCCACGTCATCGCACGAGCTTTTATAAAAATCGCAATTTGTTCCCAAGCCAACTTTTCCCAGCATCTCCCACTCAGCTCCGAAGAGCCTATCAAGTTTCTATCATCTCTATATTGGCTTTCGAAATCATGTATGTATTTATTCACACTGCAATGGGTATATACCCGGTGGCAGTGGTAACTAATTACACTCAATAATGACAATAATAAACTTATTAATTAAAAATACAATTAATGATAATACTAATAATTAATACTAATAATAATAATAATAATAATAATAATAATAATAATAATAATAATAATAATAACAACAGGAATATACTAAATTAAATGAAACGATCACTTAAAATAACATTTGAAATATTCTAATTTGTATCTTAAAACTAAGATCGAACTAAAACCCACGAGTATATGTTCATATCTGCACAAGTACCTTTCAACATTACACTCATTTCGCTGTCAACTCACTCACTGCACTGGAACTACGACACATTTCACTGATTCTATCCTGATTTCACTAACACTTCAAAACATTTCACTGTTCAAATACTTTGCACTGCCACTATAAACTATAAAGCTTCACTGACAGGAACACGTTTCACTTACACAGCACACTTCACTGACACGACATACTTCTTCACTGATACAACACACTTCACTGACACAACATAATTCTTCACTGATACAACACTTCAATAACAACATATCATTTACACCCTTTAAGTACTGTGTATAATTACCGTCTATTAGTAAGGTCCTTAAGCCTATTTTTAAATACATTTTTGGTTGTTGGTAAAGCCTTTAGTAAGTCTGCAGGTAAAGCATTCCAGTCCCTGCACGGGATTTCAATGTATATTCTTACATCTCTTCTAAATTTTTAGTCACCAAATGTATGAATTGCTATTATCGTTTCATCAAGCAATTTCTGGTAACACCACTGACATAAATTTCTACTAGTACTTTTAGTACTCGTGTAAAAGTCTTATCCTATTGCTCATAATAATAATAATAATAATAATAATAATAATAATAATAATAATAATAATAATAATAATAATAATAATAATAATAATAATAACTTTTATATAGACGAAGTCACAAGACAGTGGCAGATAAATTTAAAATCACAATTTAATATAAATAAGGAATATTTGAACACCTTACCCTTTGCAGATGATCAGGTAATATTTTCAAATTCAGAAGATAACTTAAAGAGGGCGCTATATAACCTGAACATAATAGCTAAAGAATTTAACTTAAATATTTCTTTAAAAAAGACAAAAGTTATGGGATACAAAGGAAAAACACCAATAAGATTGAAAATAATCCTTAATGATGAACCAGTAGAACAAGTGAACCATTTTGAATATTTAGGCTGCACATTATCATATGACAATATAAATGATTTTGACAAGAAAATATTAAAATTTCAAAAACTAGTAGGAACAGTTAAAAGAACCTTCGTTAAGAAGGTAAGGACAGATACAGTTCTGAAGTTTTACAAAACAATGGTCATACCAACATTGTTATATGGCTCAGAGATTTGGACCCTAACTAAGCAGCAAGAAACAAGAATGGAGGCAGCAGAAATGAAATTATTGTGACCATTGGCAGGATATACACTGCTAGATCATAAACAAAACAAATACATTAGACAGGAATTAGGCATTTCAAATATAATTGATGTAACTCATACCTATATAAATAGATGGCATGAACATGTAGAGAGAATGTCATCAGCAAAGCTCGGAACTTGGGGACTTGTGTCGTGTGCATGAGTAAGGTTAGAGGTACAACGTACACAAAGCTCTCCCTGCAAGTGCTCAGGGACAGTCGTGTGTACTAAGAAAGTGGCCACAACTAATGACAGGAAGACGGACGAGGAAACTGTGTCGTGTCGAAGCCAATGACATTCAGATAATTAATTAGAGGTAAACGGTCTGTTTCAAAATAAGAAAATACGTGTTATTCGAATGGGTATTGTACACGTTTGAAAATATATTTATTAAAATTTAGGTACAGAATTTCGTGGAGGAATTCTGAGGAGATACATTATTTTCTTCGAATGGAGAGTTTATATTTTGTAACTTGTGTCAAACACAAACTAGAGGTTGGAAACGGGCATTCATTGAAATACATTGCAGTCCCTTAAATCGGTGGAAAATTTGTCCATAGCCATGGATCAAGTCGTAGTGAAACCTTCCCAAGTAGTGACATAGAAATTGAAAACTATTTTCGAGACAAATTTAGGATGCTTATCTTTCTCAGATACGAGATCAGCTAGCAACTACAGAAAATCGAACAGGAAACAGTGACAGTGAAAACATTCAATACTTTATTTCGGCCTAAGACTTTATAATACAATTACAAACCATTTTCCAAATTTGAAATTTTTTTAAATTGAAGCTTTTAAAAAATAAATTTGTAAAATTATCCACGATATAATATAATATTAACAAATGTATTTTTTTTATCTTTTATTTCTCTCTACTATATTCTTGTTTTTATTGAATATCACTGGCTTCTGTCGAATTGTCAATTTATATTAAATGTGTATTTTTATCTATTTTTCTCTTTCTTCTTTATTCTTGCTCTCGTGTTGTATTTATTGCCTTGAATTAAGTTACTTACTGTATTTAGTAAACTGTCCTTGAAAATTTTATGTTATATTATTGACTAAGACCACACCGTACACGAGTCTGGCTCTTAAGGTAGTGGCTAGAAACATGTTTGTTTTATAAATGAAATTTATATTCAGTAGGTAGCTAGTTAAAATAAATAAAATAAAAAAATTAATTTTGCTCCCGTCACTTCATGTGACGTGGGAATAAGTTTCTTTCGTTTCAAATCATGTTTAACTAACAGACGAAGAAGGTATTGGTTCGAAAAATATTCGAATGTATGTAGTCATACACTGTAATAAAATATACAGAGCAGAACTGTAAATTTGATATATTTTGCATGTTTATTTATATATATAATATAAAATTACTTGTTTCAACCTACCATAATATTATCATTATGTTGTTCCAGCCAGGAACCACTTTTATAGCAGACCTTACAGTACCTCTGTGCTGGAAGCGGGAGTTTGTTGACATTGAAGTCCGGTCGCTTAGCCACGTGCAAAGACACAAGTCCCCAAGTTCCGAGCTTTGGTCATCAGACAGAGTTCCAAGAAAACTGCACAACTATAGACCCATGGGACGACGGGATGTAGGAAGACCGAGACGACGATGGAGTGACCAGTTTTAAAGTTCAATTACTATTGGGACGGAACAGGCCGGACGGCCTAAACCGTGATGTTTATGAATAATAATAATAATAATAATAATAATAATAATAATAATAATCAACATCATCATCATCGTTATCATCATTACCATGTCTCAGTCCATCTTTTCAGGGGGCGTCCCAAAGATCGTCTTCCATTTGGTATATAGCGGAGAATTTGTCTTGAGAGTCTGGAACGGTCCATCCTATTGACATGGTTAAGCCATTTTTGTCTATAGTGGTTGAGATGTTCATAAATAGGTGTAATTTCCAATTCTTTTGTAATTAGTTCATTCCTTCTGTGGTCAAGTAAGCTGTAGCCCGCAGTCCTCCTTAGAAATCTCATTTCCGCAGTTGCTAGGCGTTGAACATCTGAGTTTCGGACAGTCCAGGCCTCACTACCATACATGAGGACAGGTCTTGCTAGAACTTTATATGCTTTTAACCTGGTATGTTTTTGTGTTTTCGTGGTTGTGAAAACCTGATTGATAGTTCTTAAGGCTCCATTAAAATGTTGAATAATTTCAGATAATTCAGTAACAGATAAATATGTCAAATTATAACCTAAATATTTAAATGAGTTTACCTGTTCTAACGTATGGGTTCTAATGCCAATTTTACTCCTAACTGGCTGTTTATCTTGGAACGCCATAATTTTGTTTTTTTTTTTGGGGGGGGGGGAAATTTTCCTATTGAAATTTTGTGCTATTATATTCAGGTGATATACTGAGTATTGCAGTTCGTCTTCATTTGTAGCAAAAAGAATCTGATCGTCTGCATATAATAATAATAATAATAATAATAATAATAATAATAATAATAATAATAGCTAAGATTTTTATGCCCTCAAAAAGCCAAAATATGCAATGTAAAATATGCACTTAAGACCTAAAAATTCCAAAAACATGCTCTAGTCTATAATAAAAATATATTCTATAAAAAAATGTATAGTAATATGCGTTACAAGAGCGGTATGTTGAAGTTTTCATGTTCGAGGAAAAGTTTGAAAAAGCGAAACGTAGTTGAGCTTTTTTAATTTCCGAGAATTGAAAGAAAACATACCGCTCGTGTATCGTACATTATTTTGTGCGAAGATCGTTTATTACATACCTGAAAGACGAATTTCTAATTAGTTGCAATGAAATCTCCATCTTGGTTTCTGTTCAATGACGAAAAATTTGGAAAACAAAAATATATATCTACAACATTGTTGCTTTAAAATATTTTCTATGTTTACTATACTCCAGGAGGCCGTGATATACGTCTGTCTTTTTTTCCCCCAGTCTATGATGAGTCTGGAATCTTGTTGATTTTTTCACGGCTTCCTTAATGTTACTTGCATCACGAATGCAGGAACTTTAGTGGAGTTGTAGAGTTTACTCAATTTTTGCAAATATTTAAAAACAATAATTAACAGTGCAATTTAGGTGAAATTGCAGTGGTAAGTTTCCAATTTATAATTATTACTATACTGAACGTCTCTAAAAATAATATGTTAAAAGCCTAAAGCAGTAAAATCAAATGCCACCTGAATTACATTTTTGGAGTCCGAGACTTGTTCAGGATTCACGTAACCAGCTGACTGCCAGGAATACTGAAGCATAGGGCGGTACACTGGAGCAGACAACTGGTTATGAATAACAGAGTGCATTTTCATTATAAACACTCGATTTCCCAAGTTAAGTTCTGGATTCTCAGCAAGAGTCCTTATGCAATCTGTTATCCTCCGAGCATATATTTTGTGTTGTCTAAGGAAATAGATATCCAGGGGCTGGATATATTTAGCTTTTTAGGTGGAATGATCATACATTCCATGTCCTAGCCTTGGAATGATTAATTTATTAAGGTTGTGTCCTTGTGAGCATTCAATGACTCACACAACCGTGTACATTTTTGATTAGCTGCAATATTTTCAGACAGAACGTTGGAGAAAAATGTTCTTAAATGGGCTTTAGAAATTTTACCACTCGCACTAGCTTCTAGGCTAGGTTAGGCTTACGGGTAAGGTGTCCATCCCCTTAACTTGTGCAGTGCTCTCCCCACCCCTCAACTTGCACAGTGCTCTAACAGACAAACCACACATTACACAAACGAATGCTTTTGGGAGCTTTACAGAGATGTAAAGATGGGCCTGTATACAATTGGATGCACTTATGCAATATGGAACCAACCACCATTTTATGAATATCTGGATTTCTATTGTAAAATGTGTCTTAATGTCTATAGTTTCTTATACAAAATCGAACCAACTCCTATCTGTAACGTGCTGCCCTATAGAGAGATCTGAACCAACCACCAAAAACAGAATCCATAGTGCAGTGTTTTGCAATTTAGAACCAACTCCAAGCTGTCACTTCCCATGTTTGTTTTGTGTAAATATGGGAGTTTGAATACAATTTTTTGCTAATAGGAGTGATATGTTATGTTATGTTATGTTATGTTATGTTATGTTATGTTATGTTATGTTATGTTATGTTAGGTTAGGTTAGGTTAGGTTAGGTTAGGTTAGGTTAGGTTATGTTATGTTATGTTATGTTATGTTATGTTATGTTATGTTATGTTATGTTATATGTTATGTTATATGTTATATGTTATGTTATATGTTATATGTTATATGTTATGTTATGTTATGTTATATTATATTATATTATATTATATTATATTATATTATATTTTATTATATTATAGCAACAAGAGTAATGTTAATGTATCAAAGAAAGTTGTAGAACCGAAGATGTTTAGGTATCAAATATGTAACTGCAAAAGAAAATCCAATGAATTTTTATTTTAGTAGGTTATTTTACGACGCTTTATCAACATCTAGGTTATTTAGCGTCTGAATGAGATGAAGGTGATTATGCCGGTGAAATGAGCCCAGGATGCAACACCGAAAGTTATCCAGCATTTGCTCATATTGGGTTGAGGGAAAACCCCGGAAAAACCTCAACCAGGTAACTTGCCCCGATCGGGAATCGAACCTGGGTCACCTGGTTTCGCGGCCAGACGCGCTAGCCGTTACTCCACAGGTGTGGACAGGATGATGTTGATGGAATCAATGGTCCCCTTGACTTCACCTTGGAATGATAAGTCAATGTATGAACAAATGCTAATGAATATATGTTTTTTAAATTCTATTTGTAATCCCACAATTAGTGTCTCGGATGTTTAGTTTTCCAATAATAAAGTGTTAAACATGGATTTGAACTAGACTGTTGCCTCATCTCTCTCTCATTTGAATCACACAAGTAGGAAGCAAGTGCCAATACCCATTTTTGCAATAAGCAATATGGAACCAACTCCAATGTTGCTCTTCTGCTCTGTGTGAGTCAAATACTGATGCGAGCTGCACCATTGATCTGAAAGAGCATTTCAGAATATTAATAATGCAATCATTACTTTCGTAATAGTACTGATGTAGAATTTTATTTGTAACGATTTGCTAAAACAGCTGTAGCTCAAAAGCTGTATTTTGGATTTGGTTCCATATTGCATAAGTGCATCCAATTTTTGGATACGAAATTCCTGTTCGAGCCGAAACCCTTCCCTTGTGAGTGAGTTCACTACGGTCACAGCGCCCAAGTTTTAAAAGAGTTTCAGTAGAGATTTGTGAAACAGCAAACAAAAATCACAAATCCATTTGCTTGTTATATTTGAACAATAACTCGAGCGTTCAATACTTTCATATCCTCTTGTTTCTGTCTAAGCATTTGCTCTCCTCCTCATTATCATTATAACTAAATATGCATTGTTTTCAAAGTTCTGAGGAAGCAGAAGAGAATAAAGAACAAAAACCATATAATAGGAAATGTCAGAGAACGTCGACATTGTAATATACCTCCGAGTAAATGAGGTTACATTATAATAACCCCCTCGCAGCATGTCTGTCTTATATTCCAGTCCATTATTTTATACAGATGAAAAACATTCTGCTATAAGCCTCTTAGCCTATTTTCTTTATATTCGCGCACAAAAGAAAATTCTCATTTATTCGTATCGCCATTATAAATCAACATCCACCTCTCCGCTTTCTAACATTATTCAGAAATGCCTGCTCCCCAACAGCACACCTCTGTCTGTAGCAGTTCGCAGTTCCTTCTTGGAAAGAAAAACAACGTTACTTTCGTGGCAATAACAGTTCTTTATTTAAGGTATATTTCCAACTACAAATTGTTCAAAGATGACGATGACAAGATGGCGTCATAATGGAGCAGTGGTGAAATGAGAAATGCAGAGAAAAGGAGTATTGTATTGTATTGTATTTATTAATATTCCATGGTATTCATACATTGTTTCACAGCTAGAATATGGAACACGTAAAAAAACTTAATACTATTATAAAGTCTTAATTTATAGTCACAGTCTAGATGAAATATATACAAAAGAGATTTACAATATAGTCTACTAGTACAACACAAAGTTTTAGTATCAATTTCATGATTTGGCCCTAAATTATCTTATGTTTTGAGTTTCATTTTTATATCGATAGGGAGGCTATTAAAAAATTTTACTGCCATATAACACACTCCTTTTTGATAGCACGATAGACTTGCCGATGGAGTATGAAAGTCATTTTTGACACGTATTTATGCTATGAATTGTTGAATTAGTTACAAAGTTTTCACGATTACATACGAGGAAGATTATTAATAAAATAATATATACTGTCAAGCCATGGGCATTATTTCTAGTTTTTTTTTAATAGTGCTACACGATTCCCTAAATTTGACACCTATTATTATTATAATTACTTTTTTTTGTAGTAGGAATATACTTTTACTATCTGTACAATTTCCCCAGAATATTATTCCAAAACTCATTAGAGTGGAAGTATGCAAAGTATATTATTTTTAAGGTAGAGAGAGAATATCATCGAAATGATAGCCGTCCAAATCTTGGATTTAAAAAATCGGCATCCTAATCAATTCAAATGAACAAAAAAGAAAATGTAAAGTAATGTTAACAAAATACATAATGAAATTTTAAAAAGTAATATTCTGCGACAAGATTTGTTAGCTATCAAAACGATAAAAATTTATTCAAAATAAATAATATACACTGAATATTATAAAGATGAATAGATATGGTGATTGATGATGTTCAATGAAGATTTTAAAATGGTTGATATAATTGTCTGAAGTTTCAGGAACCTTTAATTTTCTGAGGATCTCCAATGTATATTTGGAAATTGTTCCTCGCGCACCAAATATAAGTCCAATGACATTCCAATCTTTTGCATAGATATAATAGCAAAACATGCCGAATTTAGTTTAGTGGTACTTTCTTTAATATGATTTTTTTTTCAATTTGACACATTATCGATTTTTAAGTTAAGAAATTTGGTTGTTGTTTCTAATAGGAACCTATTGTTAATTATTGCGCTAGAAATTTGTGAGGTTGAATCTGGACAGGATTAAATTGAATTGTGTTAGTTTTGTTACAATTTAATACTCTTCGTTCGTATACAGAAACAGAAAACGCACGCTGAATTCGGACGCAGCTCAAAGCTAAAAGAAAAAGTTTAATTAAAATCATTTGAAGCAGGGAATATGTTATACGCATGTGGGCAGACGGACAGACAGGCGCGATCAGTAACAAAGGCGACTCACGCTCCGTACCAAGCACATCTGGGGCCTGTTTCTCAAAACTCATGGACTAGTAATACTGGTCTGTACAGTAATAATATTAGTTTATTTTAAAAGTCTGTGTTTCTAGAAACTACAAGGGTAAAGTAGTAGTTACCTGGGGCCTGTTTCTCAAAAATACTAGTTTAGTAGTTCACCAGTTACTAGTTACTAGAGTATATTTCACCAGCTCTAGTAGATTCTGTTTCTCAAACTATTTTACCAGTCCAGTAACTTGTGACAATTTTTCACTAGTCACATGATCTGTTTCACTAATCAGCTGATTGAGTTCATTTGTTTATAGCCATTGATAGGTATTGTTATTTGACATTAGAAGGCTAAGTTGTTTGTGTTTTAGTTTTGATTTCTCTTTTCGGTTGAAATTCCATCAGTTGAAAGCAAATTAATTATACTCAATATGATTAATGAATCAAAGGATTATTATTCGGTGCTTTTTCAAGCATTTTAACAAAAAATGATGAAGTAAACAAAAAGTGTTGTAATGTGTGGGGCTATGGAACTGATACCTCAGAACAAAGATTATGCATATGTTAGGGACACTTACTGGCCCAATATTAAGAAAGTAATTTTGATAAGTACCAATTCAAGTTCACAGTATCGTAATATGAACATATGATGTAGCTAGTGGGTCTACTGCCGACATGAATGCCACTTATGACTTGATGAAAAATTCGCTAATTTTTTTTCAGTTTTATATTTGATCTATTCATAAATTATTGTCGTTTTATATTTAATTTGTAGGCTAAAGTTGACAATGCCAGAAGAACTGGCAGTGGAGGAGGAAAGCCAGTAAAAATTACTGCAGTTGATGAATTGGTATTATATTATTAGGAAAAAATTCTGCAAGTGTTGCTGGACTAGGACAAAAAAACTAAACGGGATTGGAAAATAATCAACATCCCGATTTGTAGAGCAATTTGTATTTGAAGCTTTGCTGATAATGCAAGACTTCTATTTTTTTGTCTTGTTATGGCAGGTCCCACTATATTTAACAACTTTTCAAGCTTTTCAGTTCTTTACCTAAACCGTTCATTATATTTAAACAATGCTCCCGTAAAGGAATAATAATTGTTCTTTCTCGATATAGTTTTAGCTCTTCTCACAACTTCTTCATCACTTCATTTGTAATCACCAAACCAGATATTAAAAGAAAATAACTACAATATTTTGTTTTATCTGAGAAAGGTTGTCACTGGTAACTGATAATGTAGAAATCATCAGTCTTTAGAGTCTTGTAGGAATATTCCTGTTGAATACTAGTGTAATCAACTAGATTAGCATTTTGAGAAACAGAATCACTTATGAACTGGTGAAATCGACCAATATTACTAGTCTGTGAACTGGTAACTACTACTTTACCCTTGTAGTTTCTAGAAACACAGACTTGTACAATAAACTAATATTACTAGTGTACAGACTAGTATTACTAGTCCATGAGTTTTGAGAAACAGGCCCCAGTTCACAGATTAGTAATATTGGTCGATTTCACCAGTTCATAAGTGATTCTGTTTCTCAAAATGCTAATCTAGTTGATTATATTAGTATTCAACAGGAATATTTCTACAAGACTCTAAAGATTGGTGATTTCTATATTATCAGTTACCAGTGACAACCTTTCTCAGATAATCAAAGAAAATATTGTAGTTATTTTTTTTAATATGTGGTTTAGTGATTGCGATGGAAGTGATGAAGTTGTTGTGAGAAGAGCTAATACTATATCGAGAAAGAACAATTATTATTATTCCTTTAGGGGAGCATTGTTTAAATATAATGAATGTTTAGGTAAAGTGCTGAAAAGTTTGAAGAGTTGTTAAATATAGTGGGACCTGCCATAACAAGACAAACAAACAGAAGTCATGCATTATCAACAAAGCTTCAAATACAAATTGCTCTACAAATCGGGATGTTGATTATTTTCCAATGTCATCTGGTCTTTCTGTCCTAGACCAGCAACACTTGCAGAATTTTTTCCTAATAATCTAATACCAATTCATCAACTCAGTAATTTTTGCTGGCTTTCCTCCTCCACTGCCAGTTCTTCTGACATTGTCAACTTTAACCTACAAATTAAATATAAAGCTACAATAATTTATGAATAGATCAAATATAAAACTGAAAAAAATAGCAAATTTTTCATCAAGTCATATGTGACATTTATGTTGGCAGTAGACCCACTAGCTACATCATATGTTCATATTACGATACTGTGAACTTGAATTGGTACTTATCAAAGTTGATTTCTTAATGTTGGTCCAATAAGTGTCCCTAACGTATGCATAATCTTTGTTGTGAGGTAAGTCTATTAGTTCCACAGCCTAACGCATTACAAAATTTTTTGTCCATCGTTTACTTCATCATTGTTTGTTAACATGCTTGAAAAAGTACCAAATAATATATCCTTTGCTTCATTAAACATATTGAGTATAGTTAATTTGCTTTCAATTGATGGAATTTCAACCGAAAAGAGAAATCAAAACCAAAGCACAAACAACTTAGCCTTCTAACCTCAAATAACAATACCTACTCATGACTATAAACAAATGAACTCAATCAGCTGACTTACTTACAAATGCTTTTAAGGAACCCGAAGGTTCATTGCCGCCCTCACATAAGCCCGCCATCGGTCCCTATCCTGTGCAAGATTAAGCCAGTCTCTATCATCATACCCCACCTCCCTCAAATCCATTTTAATATTATCCTCCCATCTACGTCTCGGTCTCCCTAAAGGTCTTTTTCCCTCCGGTCTCCCAACTAACACTCTATATGCATTTCTGGATTCGCCCATACGTGCTACATGCCCTGCCCATCTCAAACGTCTGGATTTCAAGTTCCTAATTATGTCAGGTGAAGAATACAATGCGTGCAGTTCTGTGTTGTGTAACTTTCTCCATTCTCCTGTAACTTCATCCCGCTTAGCCCCAAATATTTTCCTAAGCACCTTATTCTCAAACACCCTTAACCTATGTTCCTCTCTCAGAGTGAGAGTCCAAGTTTCACAACCATAAAGAACAACCGGTAATATAACTGTTTTATAAATTCTAACTTTCAGATTTTTGGACAGCAGACTGGATGATAAGAGCTTCTCAACCGAATAATAACACGCATTTCCCATATTTATTCTGCGTTTAATTTCCTCCAGAGTGTCATTTATATTTGTTACTGTTGCTCCAAGATATTTGAATTTTTCCACCTCTTCGAAGGATAAATCTCCAATATTTATATTTCCATTTCGTACAATATTCCCGTCACGAGACAAAATCATATACTTTGTCTTTTCGGGATTTACTTCCAAACCGATCGCTTTACTTGCTTCAAGTAAAATTTCCGTGTTTTCCCTAACCGTTTGTGTATTTTCTCCTAACATATTCACGTCATCTGCATAGAGAAGAAGCTGATGTAGCCCGTTCAACTCCAAACCCTGCCTGTTATCCTGAACTTTCCTAATGGCATATTCTAAAGCAAAGTTAAAAGTAAAGGTGATAGTGCATCTCCCTGCTTTAGCCCGCAGTGAATTGGAAAAGGATCAGATAGAAACTGACCTATACGGACTCTGCTGTATGTTTCACTGAGACACATTTTAATTAATCGAACTAGTTTCTTGGGAATACCAAATTCAATAAGAATATCATATAATACTTCCCTCTTAACCGAGTCATTTGCCTTTTTGAAATCTATGAATAACTGATGTACTGTACCCTTATACTCCCATTTTTTCTCCATTATCTGCCGAATACAAAAAATCTTATCAATAGTCGATCTATTACGCCGAAAACCGCACTGATGATCCCCAATAATTTCATCTACGTACGGAGTTAATCTCCTCAAAAGAATATTGGACAAAATTTTGTACGACGTCAACAAAAGTGATATTCCTCGAAAGTTACCACAGTTGGTTTTGTCCCCCTTTTTAAAAATAGGTACAATTATGGACTCCTTCCATTGTTCTGGTACAATAGTGAAAAAAATCATGTGACTAGTAAAAAATTGTCACAAGTTACTAGACTGGTGAAATAGTTTGAGAAACAGAATCTACTAGAGCTTGTGAAATATACTCTGGTAACTGGTAACTGGTGAACTACTAAACTAGTATTTTTGAGAAACAGGCCCCTGGAAGCTGAATTAAGCACGTTACAAGCCAACTTAATAAGTTCATAACCTTCAACCAATCTTGAATATTCAGGGCAGTGGTGAGCGTTTCCCCGTCTGTGGAATGGACATGAAAATTTTGAATTATCAAAGAGAATAAAATGGAGAAGAGCCCTCCTTGGGTCACAGACAGAGCCGTACTGAACCGTCGGCGTAAACCCGGAAGTGTTTTCCTGTCAGAGCAACAGGTAGCCTTATCACCTGAGCATACAACCACCTGCAGCAGAATCCCTGACACGTGAATTATGACGTGTAATTTACTTAACGTGATAAGACGAGGCTGAATCTCTTGGGATCACTACAGACATGCCATCTCGTACATTTAATTGACTACAGTAAAATTATCAGCATCATGAAACTGACACTCACTTTCTCTCAATTTCATAACAATAATTTTGATCATGTTACCAATAACGCTCCCGTTTGTAATATACAGTATTTTCTCCAACTGTCACTCATAAAATAAAGGGTGATTCACGAGAATTTATCTTCCCTTATGGAGCTTATTTCCGAAGACATTCTGCTGGTTGTGGGAGCAATAGTAGGATCGATATCATAGCTATAAATAGGAATAAACAGACAGCCGAAATAACTGATCCTACGATCAGATTTGAAATCTCAGCCACTCAACCATCTGAAGTGAACGAAGAGAAAAAAACAATTTACGAGCCCACGATTCAGTGCCTATCGGCGAAATACAACATTGAAAAAATCACAGTTACCGGTCTCTTCTTCGGAGCGAGAGGCACCATCCCGAAAGCCTTTGTAAAGTGGAGGGAAAAATACAAGCTGACGAGAGATCTTCAAGATGCCATCGTCACCACCGTGATAACATTTTCTGTAGCGGCGGACAGATGGCGGCGGCGGTAGTAGTGGCGGCGGCAGCGGCGGTAGTAGTGGCGGCAGCAGCGGCGGTGGTAGTGGCGGCGGCGGTAGTAGTGGCGGCGGCAGCGGCGGTAGTAGTGGCGGTGGCAGCTGCGGTGGTGGTAGTGGCGGCGGCAGCGGCGATGGTAGTGGCGGCGGCGGCGGTGGTAGTGGCGGCGGCGGTAGTAGTGGCGGCGGCAGCGGCGGTAGTAGCGGCGGTAGTAGCGGCGGCGGCAGCGGCGGTGGTAGTGGCGGCGGCAGCGGCGGTGGTAGTGGCGGCGGCAGCGACGGTAGTAGTGGCGGCGGCAGCGGCGGTAGTAGTGGCGGCGGCAGCGGCGGTGGTAGTGGCGGCGGCGGTAGTAGTGGCGGCGGCAGCGGCGGTAGTAGTGGCGGCGGTAGTAGTGGCGGCGGCAGCGGCAGCGGCGGTGGTAGTGGCGGCGGCGGTAGTAGTAGCGGCGGTAGTAGTGGCGGCGGCAGCGGCGGTGGTAGTGGCGGCGGCGGTTTCGGCTGCTTGCAATTTTAATGTATATTTAAATTAATTGACAACAGGGGCAGTCATATAGGAGTGTCAGTATGTATCATTACCATGTTGGTTTTATTTTGTATGTCACTAAACATGTATTATATTTGTAGAGATTATGTAAAGATTATTGATATTGCTGAAATGTACGTCGTATCTGATGATGTTAGAGTAGACTAACGAAAACGTACATACATCGTTTAAACATGTAATATAAAGGTTTAACACCTTAAACATATGCTGTGAAGTCAGTGACTGAAATAAACACTTTAATATACAATTCAGACTTCTCTGAAAACTAAAAATGAATTGCAAAATATTACAGGCCAGTCAGACAAAAGTTTATAGGCAATATCTGAATCTCAAAGTAAAACTACATAATACAAAAAGCCAATATTTGGTTCAATCAAAGATGTCTCCACCAAAATACAATACCTAATTATGAAAAAGTCAAAATTAAGAATAAATCATTTACAGCAAAACTAACAAAATCAAAAGCTGAGTTAAATTGGGTAAAAAACGGGATCAAATTCCTGCACAAGAAAAAGATCACATGAACACTAAATTACATGAATTACATTTATTAGTAGGAAAAATCTTTGGAAATAATTGGCCAATTTTGGACACTGTTGTTCATAATAAAATAAAACATTTGATGGACAAAAATATAACCACTTACAAAACAAATTAATGATGTTGGCAAATAGAAACAAAATCCTTAAACATAATTTGATCAAAGAAAAAGAAAAAGGAAACAACAATCAGATAAAATTTGTCAATTTATCCACCGTCACATTTTCAGATGATGATGTTCAAATTCTTAATCAAGGATATAAAAACAACTTTCCTCAAACAAATCTTAATCAAATATTAGAAGACACAATAATCGAAACTGAAACCATAATACAAAACATTTCTCACGAAAATAAAGGTACAACGCATCTAAAATTATAAATGATTACAAAAACGATCCCAGAACAAATAATCTCATACAAAATGCAAAGAAGCTTAAAAGTAAGATAACATAATTAAAGCGGAAACTAAAAGAAAATAATGTGATACACATAAAGGCAGATAAAAATAATACAATTGTAATTATGTCTAAAGTACAATACAACGAGAAAACTACAGATTTTTTAATAAAATCCAAAATTGAAGAAAAAAACAGGACCCAAAAGACTTTTACCAAAAACAAATTAGAACAACATTAAAGTCAGCATCAGAAATCATTCCAGAATCAGAAGTTAATAAATATATAAACATGAATTCTTCAATACCAACCCTAAAAGCTTTTCCCATAACCCACAAAACTGTTCTTTCAAAGCGACCAATCTTAACAATATGAATTCACCTAATTATAAACTGAGTAAATTTTTACAGAACTGGTTACAGCAGACCCTTAATATGAGCAACGTATACGCAATAAAAAATACAAAACATATAGTAAATGAAGTGAAAAATATTTCGATTGATAAAGATACAAGACTAATGTCATTGGATATTGAAAATTTATATACGAACATTCCTGTTCAAGAAACAATAGAAGTAATTAAACCAAAGCTTACTGAAAACAAAATTCACGATTCAATAATCAAACAAATACTTCAGTTAATAACACTGTGTACGATCATCGAAACAGTCGCACCGAGCAAAACGTACCTCCAACAATCCCATCATGCTGGAGGACATGGCAAAATGTACAGCGGGGATGGAGAGGTGAAAATGGTTGTGAAGGTGTGGTGGGCGTTCCGCATGCAATGATGGCTCACAGAGAGACAATGTTATGTTTTATGATTTATTTAACGCCGCTCGCAACTGCAGCGGTTATATCAGCGCCGCCGGATGTGCTGGAATTTTGTCCCGCTGCAGTTCTTTTATATGCCTGGAAATCTACTGACATGAGCCTGTCGCATTTAAGCGTTCTTAAATACCATCGAACTGGACAGGATCGAACCCACAACCTTGGACATAGAAGGCAAGCGCTATTCCAACTCGCCAACCAGGTCGACCGACAGAGAGATGAAAAAGACAAGATTATGAAACGGCGTGATTGGTGATAAGACGAAGAATGGTCGAAAAGAAGAGCACGTGAGCCACCATTGCACCCCCCGGTCACCAACGTGGAGGAGCCCACCTCGACCGCAGCCGGAACCTGTGAGACGTCGAGGAGGACGCCAGCCGCGGAGGACTCAAGCTGGTACCTGTGAGGAGCCGGTACCTGAGAGGAGCCGCGGAGGACTCAAGCCGGTACCTGTGAGGAGCCGGTACCTGAGAGGAGCCATGGAGGACACCAGCTGGTACCTGCGAGGAGCCGGTACCTGAGAGGAGCTGCGGAGGACTCAAGCCGGTACCTGTGAGGAGCCGGTACCTGAGAGGAGCCGTGGAGGACTCAAGCCGGTACCTGTGAGGAGCCGGTACCTGAGAGGAGCCGTGGAGGACACCAGCTGGTACCTGTGAGGAGCCGGTACCTGAGAGGAGCCGCGGAGGACTCAAGCCGGTACCTGAGAGGAGCCGTGGAGGACATCAGCTGGTACCTGTGAGGAGCCGCGGAGGACTCAAGCCGGTACCTGTGAGGAGCCGCGGAGGACTCAAGCCGGTACCTGTGAGGAGCCGCGGAGGACTCAAGCCGGTACCTGTGAGGAGCCGCGGAGGACTCAAGCCGGTACCTGTGAAGAGCTGCGGAGAACTCAAGCCGGTACCTGTGAGGAGCCGCGGAGGACACAAGCCGGTACCTGTGAGGAGCCGCGGAGGACTCAAGCCGGTACCTGTGAGGAGCCGCGGAGGACTCAAGCCGGTACCTGTGAGGAGCCGCTAACTGAGAGAAGTCGCGGTGGACTCAAGCCGGTACCTGTGAGGAGCAGCGGAGGACTCAAGCCGGTACCTGTGAGGAGCCGCGGAGGACTCAATCCGGTACCTGTGAGGAGCCGCGGAGAACTCAAGCCGGTACCTGTGAGGAGCCGCGGAGGACTCAAGCCGGTACCTGTGAGGAGCAGCGGAGGACTCAAGCCGGTACTTGTGAGGAGCCGCTACCTGAGAGGAGCCGCGGAGGACTCAAGCCGGTACCTGTGAGGAGCAGCGGAGGACTCAAGCCGGTACCTGTGAGGAGCCGCGGAGGACTCAAGCCGGTACCTGTGAGGAGCCGCGGAGGACTCAAGCCGGTACCTGTGAGGAGCCGCGGAGGACTCAAGCCGGTACCTGTGAGGAGCCGCGGAGGGCTCAAGCCGGTACCTGTGAGGAGCCGCGGAGGACACAAGCCGGTACCTGTGAGGAGCCGCGGAGGGCTCAAGCCGGTACCTGTGAGGAGCCGCGGAGGACTCAAGCCGGTACCTGTGACGAGTCGCGGAGGACTCAAGCCGGTACCTGTGAGGAGCCGCGCAGGACTCAAGCCGGTACCTGTGAGGAGCCGCGGAGGACTCAAGCCGGTACCTGTGCGGAGCCGGTACCTGAGAGGAGCCGCGGAGGACTCAAGCCGGTACCTGTGAGGAGCCGGTACCTGAGAGGAGCCGTGGAGGACTCAAGCCGGTACCTGTGAGGAGCCGGTACCTGAGAGGAGCCGTGGAGGACACCAGCTGGTACCTGTGAGGAGCCGGTACCTGAGAGGAGCCGCGGAGGACTCAAGCCGGTACCTGAGAGGAGCCGGTACCTGAGAGGAGCCGTGGAGGACACCAGCTGGTACCTGTGAGGAGTCGCGGAGGACTCAAGCCGGTACCTGTGAGGAGCCGCGGAGGACTCAAGCCGGTACCTGTGAGGAGCCGCGGAGGACTCAAGCCGGTACCTGTGAGGAGCCGCAGAGGACTCAAGCCGCTACCCTAGAGGAGTCGCGGAGGACTCCAGCCGCTACCGGACAGGAGCCGCGGAGGAATCCAGCAGGTACCTGTGAGGAGCCGCGGAGGACTCAAGCCGGTACCTGTGAGGAGCCGCGGAGGACTCAAGCCGGTACCTGTGAGGAGCCGCGGAGGTCGCCAGCCGGTACCTGTGAGGAGCCGCGGAGGACTCAAGCCGGTACCTGTGAAGAGCCGCGGAGGACTCAAGCCGGTACCTGTGAGGAGCTGCGGAGGACTCAAGCCGGTACCTGTGAGGAGCCGCGGAGGACTCAAGCCGGTACCTGTGAGGAGCCGCGGAGGACTCCAGCCGCTACCGGACAGGAGCCGCGGAGGACTCCAGCAGGTACCTGTGAGGAGCCGCGGAGGACTCAAGCCGGTACCTGTGAGGAGCCGCGGAGGACTCAAGCCGGTACCTGTGAGGAGCCGCGGAGGTCTCCAGCCGGTACCTGTGAGGAGCCGCGGAGGACTCAAGCCGGTACCTGTGAGGAGCCGCGGAGGACTCAAGCTGGTACCTGTGAGGAGCCGCGGAGGACTCAAGCCGGTACCTGTGAGGAGCCGCGGAGGACTCAAGCCGGTACCTGTGAGGAGCCGCGGAGGACTCAAGCCGGTACCTGTGAGGAGCCGCGGAGGACTCCAGCCGCTACCGGACAGGAGCTGCGGAGGACTCAAGCCGGTACCTGTGATGAACCGCGGAGGACTCAAGCCGGTACCTGTGAGGAGCCGCGGAGGACTCCAGCCGCTACCGGACAGGAGCCGCGGAGGACTCCAGCAGGTACCTGTGAGGAGCCGCGGAGGACTCAAGCCGGTACCTGTGAGGAGCCGCGGAGGACTCAAGCCGGTACCTGTGAGGAGCCGCGGAGGTCTCCAGCCGGTACCTGTGAGGAGCCGCGGAGGACTCAAACCGGTACCTGTGAGGAGCCGCGGAGGACTCCAGCCGCTACCTGAGAGGAGCCGCGGAGGACTCCAGCCGCTACCGGACAGGAGCCGCGGAGGACTCCAGCAGGTACCTGTGAGGAGCCGCGGAGGACTCAAGCCGGTACCTGTGAGGAGCCGCGGAGGACTCAAGCCGGTACCTGTGAGAAGCCGCGGAGGACTCAAGCCGGTACCTGTGAGGAGCCGCGGAGGACTCAAGCCGGTACCTGAGAGGAGCCGCGGAAGACTCAAGCCGGTACCTGTGAGGAGCCGCGGAGGACTCAAGCCGGTACCTGTGAGAAGCCGCGGAGGACTCAAGCCGGTACCTGTGAGGAGCCGCGGAGGTCTCCAGCCGGTACCTGTGAGGAGCCGCGGAGGACTCAAGCCGGTACCTGTGAGGAGCCGCGGAGGACTCAAGCCGGTACCTGTGAGGAGCCGCGGAGGACTCAAGCCGGTACCTGTGAGGAGCCGCGGAGGTCTCCAGCCGGTACCTGTGAGGAGCCGCGGAGGACTCAAGCCGGTACCTGAGAGGAGCCGCGGAGGACTCAAGCCGGTACCTGTGAGGAGCCGCGGAGGACTCAAGCCGGTACCTGTGAGAAGCCGCGGAGGACTCAAGCCGGTACCTGTGAGGAGCCGCGGAGGTCTCCAGCCGGTACCTGTGAGGAGCCGCGGAGGTCTCCAGCCGGTACCTGTGAGGAGCCGCGGAGGTCTCCAGCCGGTACCTGTGAGACGCCCCTAAGTCACAGATTTCATGAATTTTCTGTAATAATATTTTAGTTTTATACAGGACAACCAATAATACAAACTTATACAACTCCGACTTCAAATGAATGTAAAATTTCAAAGAATCGAAGACCTGACTACTTGTACCGAACCATGGTAAATTCCGTGGTAAAGTCTCCATTGTAGACAATGTAAATGTGCAGTCTTATAATCACTCGGGACAATCTTTCCTTAAACCTGAAATCGTGATTGAAGAAAATTATCAATATGTCGTTCATTCCCGACTCGAACTTCTGTAGGCCTATATAATTCGACCTAATTGTATTCGTTTATGCAAAGAATTTATCCTGTTTACTATGAAAATTCATTTTTCAAAAAATTGTTCGGGACCTGAAAAAATTCCGAACCATTTTGCTAGTAATCCTGAATTATTCCTCAGTCAAACCTGTACTAACAGTGAATAGATAGCGGCATAAACATGAAGCTGTAGTTTACACAACGTTATCACTTCTATTTCAATCACAAAGCGAAGAAGGTGAAGTACACTTCCATTACGCCATTACCAAGTTCTATACATGATTTTTTGTTTAATTTTACTTAACCATTTGTATTTCAGTCAATATTACGGCCTACAATAAATTATGAATGACGCGAAATACTGTAAAGTTGAGTTTATGGATACTAAATAAATTCCGATTCGGAAAACAAAGCAGAGAATGTTGCTGCGAAAGTTTTTATAATTCTACCTACAGCCATGTTGCATAGCAAAGTTTTTTTTCGCGAATGTGCCAATAGAATCTTTACATGTAATCTTGGAAAGACCAAATGATTGACTTCTTTCCTACATCACAACTATTCTACTTCATGAAAGAGGCGACACTATTGCCATTACAATAAAATCTGCACAAGATTGACTTCCATAATTAAAGACCACGGCAGTTTTTGAATTACGTTTAAAGACGTTCGCTCACAAGAACGTTTTAATAGAACAGCTGGATTTTTACAATTGTATTTGTGGAAGATTTACAGGGGATCAAGCCTTAATAAAAATAGCATTTGTTAACTGAACAACAATGAAACCCCCTTTCAGTTTTTCTCATGTATTAAATTTAATGCATTCCATCAAACATTTTTCTAAATTTCCAGTGAGAGATTTCGATGCAATATGTTCAATACCCTCGGGTTTTAAAAATATGAGAAATTTCCCCACACAACTTTCAAATGTTGCCACTTGTAAAATAAATAGCCATAGCATTTATTAAATTTGAAGTTGTCTTTGATAACTTGCGCTAATGAATTCTTTTGAATGACAAGTTTGCATTCTCTCAATTGAATTGTACGGCATATGTTAGTAATTTACTAATAATATGTTAGTGATGTTACAAAGAAATTATTGCCGGCCATGCAAAAAGACTCAAGACGCGCGTGCGCAAAGTTAGTATGTTAGGGACACCATAAATTCACTTGAGAGTTGCAAACAAATGTTAACAAAAGAATGTAATACCTTACAATTGGTCTAAATTTTCAGAAATTATACAGGTTTATTAAATTTCAAACGGAAGCACCGTGAAATGACTCCACAGGAGTTGAAGTCTCGTTTCAAGAGCCGTTTTAGCAGGTGGGGAAATCCGTACTGCATAGACTGTTCTAGATTCGAAGTATGACAACTTTGCCACGTTATTCTATGTATTTGCATTATCCCAAATTCAGCATAACTGTTCCAGAACAGAAATTGATTTTACTTTCAGTTAACAGCGCGTTTCTGGAAATGGTGGGTTTCACTTCTTTCGGGACATACACCTAAAAATTAAATTGGAGAGGAGAAATTTACAGAAAGTTTTTAGCTATCAATTTTAATATTAATGCCATTGTCTGCCAAATAGACAACTGTCCGGAAATTACATGAAACTTAGCATGGAAATCTGGGGGGGGGGGGGGAATCCGAAAATAAAATCAGGATTTACAACATATAATCTAATTTTCAAAAGTATGCGTTTATGTTACCATATTACCATTTGTTCAAGAAGTGGCCATTATGCTTCCCATCATACTGTATTTCTAAATCGATCATAAACAATAACGCAATTTCCGTAGACTTTTCGAAAATTCAGAGAACTAGATAGCCTAACACGTGAAGAAAACCACAGCTTCACATTTCTTTCGAAAGTTAGAGATCCACATTTCTATATACCGCGAACGGTTGTACTGAACTACAAGCATTAAGAACCAAGTATTACTGCACAATCCTTTGCAATTTTTGAACACAGTATGAGAGTAATTTCAACGCTTAAATTTATTCCTTGAAATTCCGAGAATCAGCTCATGAGTTAACACTAATTCGATTCGAATCAATTTCTGTGAAGTGGTGCAGGCAGATATTCCAACGTATTACATTACACTAATTAAATACTGCATACACGTAGTTAGCTATTATTAATCTAGTAGAGATTGATCGCACACATTAAAATAGCTGCTCACATAGTCGCAAATACATTTACTACTTAAAATGCAAATACAGTTTCTGAAGTAGAAGTCTCAACTTTTGTTCCATCAAGTTTCAAGTCACTAGTGGAGTCACAAGTCTGTTGTCAAATGGAGTAAAGGTCTGTTACGTGAGTGAAGTCTCTGTATTGGAGATGAATGCTTTAAGAGTCGCTAATGTAATCAGGAAGACAAATTAAGTCTACAAAACAACGAGATATAAAACATATCGGTAATTTCCTAGAAGACGGGCAAAATCCAACATGGCTGACGAAAACTACCAAAACCGTTCTGCCAACTATGAAGTCCAAATGTCACCAAACATCGCAAAATCAAAGATGAAAAATCAAATATATATTCGTATTTTTAAAGAAGAACAAGCCCTCCAAAAAATGAAAATATTTTTAATTTTTCGCCTTTGATTTTTTTTTTTTGGCGTTTCGTGGCATTCGAACTTCGTAGTTGGTAGTACTTTTCTGGTAGTTTTCGTCCGCACTTTATCCCCAAAAAACACAAAACAAAACATAATAATTTATCACCTTCTCAAATAAAATTCAATTCTCATTGACGTCTTCATCGACAACCACTTCACTTCCGATATAAATGACACAGGCTTTAAGGCAATCTAAACTTAAACCATGCAAGCAACAAAAAACTAAACTAATACTTTGTCGTACAGTCAACTTTGCATAAATAAACCACGTCTTTACACTAAATGAAATTCTCTTCGAACACTTATTACACCTTAACATCTACAGAAAATTCAGTAAGTAATTTCTTTAAACCACAGAAAAAACAGTTTTCTCCTCAACATTCAACACAATCCTTAATCACCAGCGAAAGAACTAAACCAAAATCGACACAAAATTTAATCAATAATTTCAGAACACGGATTCCTTCCTTTCCCTCTTACTTCAAAATTCCAACCTTGTGCACACAAAATAAATTATTGGCACTGAAAAGTGCCTTTTCGTAAGCATGATGATGCTCATTCGACAAATGCAGACAAATCTACAATGTAACATCACTCACGTCAAACAACCAGGAACAACTGACGTCATTATCCATTCAAAATTAATGAAAATTCTAGAATAAATTACAACTATAAGGAATCAAATCGAAAGAAAATCATAAAATGACAAACTTTCAATAGCTTTAGCCATCAGACACAACATAACACCACTCACGTCAAACAACCAAGAACAACTGATAACGTCATTATCCATTCAAAATTAACGAAAATTTTAGAACAAATGACAACTATAACCAATCAAATTAAAAGAAAATCACGGCGACACCTAGTATAAAAAACCTAGTACTAACATGTAAAAGTCACTAAAAGATCACTAACATTTAACTCTGAAATAAAAAAGTTGGTAATACGTACTATATTCAACCAAGTGCCCGTCTTCTATGAAATTACCAACATATCAAACGAAAAATATTTATCTCCAACGTTTTACCCAATGAAACTTGCTTTGTTTTTTTTCTAACGAAACATTCTGAATCAAAGATATTTGAAATGATGCTTAGTCTCGTGTACATTCGAAATATTCAATACGCTAATTTTGATATATCTAGGAAAATTGTAATGTTAAGCTTTGGAATAAAAGCACCATCTTACGAACGGGCAGGCAAGGCACCTACGTAGTCTTCTCTAGGCGACGGCACTAGCAGCAATGACTGTCTACTTCACAGCGTTGCCAACCTGAACACGAGCGAGTCGGCTACAAATATCCCGAAATTCAGCTACAAAGACTGAAATTAACCTACTCTCAAAACTTGAAGAATTTGCGTATATGTAATTCAATGTGCTGCGTTTAACGATGATTTCATTACTCGTTATATTAATTTAATAAAAATAATTCAATACAATGATATTATTATTATTATTATTATTATTATTATTATTATTATTATTTCTTACAAACTGAAAAATCAACATCAACACACTTCTATAGGTTTGGTAAAGCATTGCTCAACCCAGTCACAAAGCATGAGACAATGTAACAAATGGAAAGTACAGTACTTTCAAACTGCTTTGTAAACATAATTTGGAATACGTTGCTTTGATTTTTCCTCCGTAGTTTTAAGGGGAGGCAGAGGTGGAATTTTGAACAAAAACTGAAGAAAAAATGAAAATTCGGTTTTTTCCATTTTTATTATCTTTATTTTGATATTCTGATGTTAGTTTTTGATTTTGTGCCCTTTAAAAGTATGAAATTAAAACCAAGATAACTGTATTACTATATTATTCCCATAATAAACTAATACTTATCATTATTTATATACCTTCTCTGAACATATAAATAAAAAGAAATATTGAAAATATCTTACAATATGGTGCATGGAGCATTTTATATCAAACGATATGAAGTTTTATAAAATTATTAATATTTACAGAACTATTGTACTTAGAAAGTTGAAACTTGGTATGTCCATTACTAATAACATACTTAGTATCCATGATCAATTTCAAACAAATCGGATAAATTTGAGGCGTCTAGAATCAAAACCCTCCAAGTCCATAAAACAAAATTTGTGGGAAAATGGAAAAAACTGTTTCCATATAAATAAACATTCTTGGGATATAAACAATGCTTTTATCAAATATTTTATTATCATTAGATACGTTCAAACAAATTAGAGGATTGCCCCTTCATTGAAACTAACAAATTCGTGAGGTTAAATTAGCACCTAACTGATTTTGAAACTGAAAAGTGTATAAATTTGAATATATGTTGCACTTTTTAAGTTCATACAAATTTTACACAATATTGTCACATTCCTCTTCCTCCAGATTAACAGTTTCTTCTTCGTCTTCTTATTCTTCACGTTCAATTCTATTGTTTTTCTTGTTACTTCCTTTGCAACAACGGTGTCAGTTCTATAGTTAAACTCATCTTGCACTGTTATCTGTTCTTTCAATGCAGATCGTCTTAAAATAAATCTTTTACAGGCACTGAACTTAAAATAGCAGGAGATCTTAAAATTATGTCTGCCTCTTTCTTCCAGTCTTGAAGAGGTACGCCTACATCTTCATTTTCAAGATTAAAGACTGTCCCATGTTTGCCAATAATATATTTATATTCTTCCTTATTTCTGTTTCGATTACTCCAATTATGCGATCGGGAGGGAGACATGAATGCCCAACCACAAGAAATGTAATTTACACTTTTTTAATAGTTGGAGGTGCTTCAGTGAGTGGCCATTTAGACCACATTCCAATCACTGTTGTATTATTATTTTGTGCAGTAATAAAATTGTCTTATTGCTGATTATCTGATGAAGAGTAGAAAACGGAATGGAACTTCTTTATGTCCAACAAAGTTAAACTGTTGGATTTCCATTTACTGCCAACAGCATGATTACAAGCTGGTATAGCAGGAGGGCACAAGAGGAGTACCGATAAAATTATGCAATTAATTATTAATTGCTAAGAACATTTTTGTAACTCACTGCTCATTCTATCCACCATTTGTCTGAATATTATTAGAGTAGAAATTAAACTTAATAAGGTTTAACAAGAGCTTAACCACACAAATAATAAATCAACATCGCACAGCTGAGGAATGCTGGGTAAAGCAGTCCCACAACCTGATTGGCAGAAAGGGACTTGGAGGTTTTTGAAACTAACAATGGCTGAAATTCAGTTGGATCTAGCGGATATTGAAACTAACCCTAACTTTTGTCCAGCATTTTCAGAGGAATCCAGCAGATATTGCAGAAAAATAATGCCAGCATCGGATTGGCCATGCGAAGATACACAGAAAAATAACTTTATCTCATTTTTTTCTTCGATGGACTTGGCGGGTTTTGATTCTAGACGCCTCATTTTATGGATTTTGAAATATTCACCTCTGCCTCCCCTTAAAGGTTTTCTTTTTTAAAATGTCGGTGAATAGTACTCGTATATGGATAAATGTTGTAAAATAAATATCAAATTTACCAGTTTAAAATACCTAAAATTAAATGTTTCATCCTAAACATTATCAAAACTAAAACGGAGATTTACTACACCTAAAAATTCGGATCATTTATGAATATAGCATGCCTTTATTATTTTAACACCGCAACAAAATTTATGAAATGTCTGGTCTATTTATTACAATAATTGGTAGGCTTAGCAAATTGCGATCTCTAAATGAATTGGTTAATACCGTTTTTCTAAAGAACCTTATGAATATATCCTTAACAGCTTTTAATAAGCCAATTTTCACAAGTTTGTAGGCCTACTATATTCATGTGTAATGGGGTTGTGTTGGGGTATTTTTTTAGTTATTGTATCAACTGTTGGGTTTTACAGCATAGATGAAATTGACGATGGCGAGATGGGATTTAGTCGATAACACTGGTCAACAATGATTTTGTTAAATGTACAATTTCTGCTGTTTCTTATGTATTGTCATCTGCTGAGTCCAAAAATGAAGTCAGAATTTTTCTACCGCCCACCATTTTTTGTCATTTTAGAAAAATTGATTTAATTTTATTGGTATGTACAGTCTTTAACATAATAATGGAAAGAAAATATTTAATTTTATACTCGACCCTGCCGAAATGTAGTAATTATACACCTGGTAGCAGTCCTTTAATGCATGTCATTAAAGTACACCTATTGATTAAAGTTCAGGTTTTCGATTATTCTCGGATATGCAATCGAAAGACAACTATCGAAAGGTCACGGAGGCTGGAAATCCAATACTGTATCGCAGAAGGTTATGTTCTGCTACTATAATAATTAATGTTAATTGTAAATAATATTCAAATAAATTCAATTTTTCATCTCGTTTTTGAATGTCGAATTCAATTTCAAGGTTATATCAAGACTAATCTTCATCTTACTATTATCAAGGTCGTCGATATTCGTTTCCCGGAAAAAATCAATACTTTCGCGTCTGCGCACATCTCACAATTCACGAGGTAGGCTATTGCCGTTGCTTATGAGATTACACAATCTGGCGCATAGCACGATCGAGAGTAGGTCTCTGTGAGTAATGACAATTTCTGCCGCTAGGTTCGCCTCGCTCCCTAAGAAATGATGAATAGTACCATTACAAAGCATTGTGTATCGTGAAAATAGTTCGATTAATTGTGCATTACTGACTGAGTACGAATATTATAAATATGCCAAGCATATTACAATGTTATTTGAACTTTGTTCAGCTAAGTTATATTTGAAAATTGTCTGTGTTTTGCTATGTGAAGAACTCAGTACCAACAGGTCGTATCTTTATAGCTTGCTTTTTAAATTACATATTGTCTGTCTTAGTTTTCCAATAAGCTGATTTTGTTTCCGAATTGTCCTAGTAATTTTTTTACGTTGTAATGTAATGGTTTTGGGATTTTTTTTTACTTTCAATTGAGCACTGTGATGCTATAGTTTTTTTATGTGCTTCATAGATTTCTTCAATTGAAACATTTGCTTCATTGAAAGCTATGTACTATGTTCAACATTGGGTTTATTTTTCTTAGCAGGATGGATGTTATTCACCACTTCTGTTATCCTTCTTTTGTTGCGTCTACTTATGTTTGAAACATTTTGTTTATGTTTTGGAAAATCATCAAAGACGGATGGTACCACATTAGGAAGCACTGCCATCGTGATCTAATACGATCTAGATCACGATGGCAGTGTTAGGAAGCAAACGTCTAGATCACGATGGCAGTGTTAGGAAGCAAACGTCTAGATCACGATGGCAGTGTTAGGAAACAAACGTCTAGATCACGATGGCAGTGTTAGGAAGCAAACGTCTAGATCACGATGGCAGTGTTAGGAAGCAAACGTCTAGATCACGATGGCAGTGTTAGGAAGCAAACGTCTAGATCACGATGGCAGTGTTAGGAAGCAAACGTCTAGATCACGATGGCAGTGTTAGGAAGCAAACGTCTAGATCACGATGGCAGTGTTAGGAAGCAAACGTCTAGATCACGATGGCAGTGTTAGGAAGCAAACGTCTAGATCACGATGGCAGTGTTAGGAAGCAAACGTCTAGATCACGATGGCAGTGTTAGGAAGCAAACGTCTAGATCACGATGGCAGTGTTAGGAAGCAAACGTTTTAATGTTGTGCTAATGCTAAAATCAGCTTCTTTGAAATATCTGCTGCAGACACGCGATTTCTTGTTTGGCGTCCAAAGAGTCCTTGATTTGTCCCCTTCGCGAGAAATGGCTACACACCACTTCTTTCTTAGTCCTTCATCTTGTGGAAAACAATGAAACGAAAAATCACATTCTTTATTCTGGTTCGATTTGCACAATGGCACACAGCAGTAAACCATTTCAATCACACAAATTACAGGCTAACTTCCTAATTTAATAAATGCTAATTCAAAATATATTTACACGCACTAAAATACTACAGCGTTTACTATTACCACAGTCTACTATATACAGTCGCGAAGCTCAATATGTAGTAAAAATGCAAACATGGACAGTTGCCCACCACTAGGATCGCTACTATCGCCTCATCATCGCAGATCTCTCTCCTAGCAGACGACAAAATATGTTACACTTTCGTTATCGTGTTCTTTTGGAAAAATTAACACCTTCCTTCTATTATTGAAATATTAAATGCATAAAGTTAATTTATTATTTTAATGAAGTATATTAAATTCCACCATAAACTCGAAGATACCTGCAAGAAATAGGTTAATATTATTTTTGTTTGTGCAAAACGAACTGAAATTTAGTATAATCGTTACACTCATTAAAGATTATAGCGATAATTAACTATGAAACCAATAAATATTAATTTCCATTTCCCTTTACAACAATAATAATGGAAATATGAATTAATGGAGTAACTTACGTGTACCGGTACTTGTAGTGTAGGCTTACGTAGTTAACAAAGTGGGGTGAGGTTAAGCAATAATAATCACACCAGAATTGGAAACAAAACGTGATCAATAAATTTTATTGTAACAGACTTTTTCTACGTCTCTAGTAAAGTAACAAATAAAAATAACAAAATTAACAGCTATAATTAAAAACAAATCCTTTGAAAAAAAAAGTACCTAGGCCTAAGCAATAATAATCCCACCAGAATTGAAAATAAAACGTGATCAATAAATTTCATTAAAAAACTTAATTTTTCTACGTCTCTAGTAAAATATTATCATTCCAATTATTGTATTTTAGCCATTAACATTTTCATTACAACCAATAACAAACATTTCACAAGCATCAATGTGAAATACGCAACGAGCTAGCACTCGATGGAAATACGACACAGTCCAAAGTCGACCGTGGACAGTCTATTGTTTCTAGTTGCTAACCGCTTGGAGCGCTTTATCACGAGATTTGCAAAAAATCACCTCAAGCTTCGCGACTGTATATAGTAGACTGTGCTATTACTATGCTCAATAGATTAATCAGTAGGCCTATAGAAATGTTTTCACCACTGCAAGAAAAAATCGCACAATAATTATACTTCTCAGTTATTGTGAAGTTCGTATTTTTTTTTAAAAAGAGAGGGAAAAGTTAGGCCTTCTTGCAAATGCTTAATTATGAATTCAAGGAAATTAAAGATAATGCAGTACCTTAATTAGTTGCAATATCTTATTTAATAACAATATTAATAATATTAGGTGAAAAGGGTAGGCTATAGTGCGTATATGTAAGATGTCAGGTTAATTTATTTCCGGAAATGTTTGGTGTATGAACTGAAGTACAGAGCAGACAGTCCCTCAGTTTATATGTAATATGTTTTAACATCAATAATGAGAGCCTTTTATTGTAATATAATTGAGGAGTAGAAGTTTGTAAATTACGTCTATTGTCCATAAAATATTGTACGAAGCATTTAATAAGCAATGATGAGTCCTTTAAATGTCCCGAATGTCAATGTCTTTTAAGTGTTCTGCTATGAATATTTAGGGCAGAACAGCGCTCCGAGCGGCGGAATTGGCATTACGAGGGAACCACTTCAGACTCGTTTTTCAAGCGCTATGCGCCAGCTTGTGTAATCTCGTAAGCGACGGCTATTGCACTCACATAACAATAACATGAATACTTACGAATAATTTCAAGTTAGAAATATGGTCGAGCATAAAAAGTCATATGAAACTTGCCTATAATGGTAATTAAGATGCTCGTATGAAAATTATGAAACGAGCGCAAGCGAGTTTCATAAACATCCTCGCGTCTTAATTACTACCATTATAGGCTCGTTGCATAATGTACTATTATTGCTTTAATAATTGACCTATAATGCTATATCACTGTTGTCTGTGAAGTCAGAATTCACAAAAATGAATGTTATTACGACTTCGAGAGGTAGTATTAATTCTCAGTTGAGTTGGAACTTGCAATCATGAAACAAGTTTCATAACCCATGTTGTCCTAATTTTAAGTGTGGGAAAAGAATCTTATGAAGTAAAACATATCTCGAAATACTGTGTAAATCACAAACAATTTTTGTTACGTTTGTGGTTAATTAATTTTGAGAGCGAACAGGTGAATTTTACTACACTATTTAAAAGAGCTTACGAGTGTTGTTTCGATTGCAAAATAGATGAGGACAGGAACTGGACCCCTGAAATCTGTTGCGCTCCTTGTGATTCTATTAGCCCAACTGGTTGGCTAAAAGGATCCCGTCATATGCCTTTTCCAGTTCCAATGATATGCCGGGAACCTAAGGATCATTCAACAGGCTGTTACTTTCTATGTACCACAGATCAGAAGATTACAGAGAACTTGTCAGCGAGCTGATTCAGAACTATAACGTGATGGCGTGTCATGTATCCCTTAAAATAACTTCTTGGATTCTTAAGGTAAGCGTTCACTACATTGTACCACTATCCAGCTAAATTAGCAGATGCTTGTACAGACTCTTATTATGCCTCATTTCGATTATTGTGACGCTTTATTCAGTGATCTCGGGGTGGATTTATCCCAGAAACTGCAACGTGTTCATAATGCGTGTGTTCGTTTCATTTGTAATGTCCGCTACTACGATCACATTTCGCCTTCTTTCGATAAATTATTGTGGCTCAGGTTAAATGAGAGGCGAAAGTTACATTCCCTTTCTCTCTTATACCGAATTTTGCACACCTCTACTCCCTCTTACTTATCTGTCCGATTCCACAGTCTTTCTCGGTATCATAACTTAAATACTCGGTCACAATATGATAACACGCTAGAAATGCCACTGCACACATCATCTCTTTATTCTTCATCTTTCACTGTTGCTACTTCTCGTCACTGGAATTCTCTGCCGCCTGAAGTCAAGGGCTGCCGAACTTTAATTTCCTTTAAATGTAAATTAGAAAAGTATCTTATGATGAGTTGCCAGACCTAACGTGTTGCAAATGTGTTCCACTGTATTTATTTTTATTTATTTTTATTATTTTTTTTAATGTCTAAATCGTGTTTATTTATCACTTAACGTCAATATGTATCCCACTGTGTTGTTGTTTTATTATTATTAATCTATTTTTTGTGTACATTTTATTCAATTGTCGGTTTCTGGTTGAATTATGTAAATCCTACTTAATTGTAATCTAATACTAATATGTATACTAATGTGTTTATTTTTATTTTTACGGTGTACATTTTTCTTTTTTTTTTTATTGAATTATCGGCTTCTGTTTTTATATGATCCGTATTTGATTCTAACAAATTAATATGTATTTCACTATGTTTATTTTTATTTTATGAGGTAAATTTTATGTAACTACCTCTTTTGATCTCATCAGTATGTAATTACTTAATTCTGATCAAGTTTTATGTTCAACTGTGTAAGCAAGTTTTAATTCTAGTTGAGTGTAAGAGAAGGCCCTAAGGCCTTAACTCTGCCAGGTTAAATAAAGCCATTATTATTATTATTATTATTATTATTATTATTATTATTATTATTATTATTATACCTTGCGTATACTTATTAGGAAAAAGAACAAAGCACATAGAAATTTTAAAAATTCAAAACTGATCACCATTATCAAATTTTTCCAACTACAGAAAACAAGTTAAAGCTATGATAAAATCTGACAAATTTAAATGGTTACAATCCATTGATGAAAATTTGAAGAATGAACCTAAGAAATTTTGGAAATACGTAGAATCTTTTCGTAAATCCAATAATTATCCCACCGAATTATTAATAAATGGGATTCACATTACTGATCAGCAAGAAATTGCTAATGCATTTGCTAATCAATTCAAATCGATTCAAAAACAGCCTAATTCTAATCTCTGTTTGTTGGAGTATAATTCTACTGACTTCTTATCCTTACCTAAAATTACAGTTGAAGACGTTTCATTAGCCATAAAAAGCTTAAACCTAATAAATCAAAGGGCACTGATGGCATTCCTAATTTTATTATTAAGGGATGTTCTAATATTCTAATACCCGTTTTAACCTTTATATTTAATTTAAGTTTATTAACCGGTACATACCCTATGCTTTGGAAAGAAGCATCCGTTATTCCTATCTTTAAGAATGGTAAAAAAATGTTGTTTCCAATTATAGACCTATTTCAATATTAAACAATTTCTCAAAATTTTTGAAAAAATAATCCACAAACATGTTTCATTTTATGTTAAGAATAAAATTAATTCAGCACAACACGGTTTTACTAAAGGTAAATCAACAACTACAAACTTAGTATCCTACCTTAATCTTGTTATGCCTGTTGTTGAAAACCAAGGTCAAATTGACTCAATTTATATCGACTTTAGCAAAGCGTTTGATGTTGTACCTCACAATATTCTGATAAATAAATTAAAAACTTTGGTCTCTCTTCTAACTACGTGAGCTGGTTTGAAAACTATTTAACTAATAGACAATGTTGTGTTCGTCTTGGTGATTCTCTCTCGGACCCATTTAATTGTTTATGTGGAGTTCCCCAAGGATCTACATTGGGCCCTCTATTATTTTTATTATTTATTGATGACATATGTAAAAGAATAAGTTCAAACTACCTGTTATTTGCTGATGATCTCAAAATCTTTCGCTCAATAAATAGTTCTGCCGATTGCCAAACTCTTCAAAATGATATTAACTCCATTGAACTTTGGTCTGACATCAATGGAATGAAAATTAATGAAACAAAAACTTTTGTCATTTCGTACTCTCGAAAAACTACTTCCATAAAATTTAATTATTCTCTTAATAACGCCTGTATTATTAGGAAAAATTCTATAAAAGATCTTGGTGTACTACTCGATTCTAAATTATACTTTCACGATCATGTTCAATATATTTATAATCATTCAATAAGAATGCTTGGTTTAATAAGGTCTATAACTTATTCTTTTTCTACTCCTGAGTCACTATTAATTCTATACTTTACTTTGGTTCGCTCTAAACTTGAATATGCATCTGTAGCCTGGAATTCCATTACTTCAACCGATTCGGTTAAATTGGAAAATATTCAAAGAAAATTTATTTCCTTATGTGCTTTTCGATATATACCCAATTCCACTGACTTTAACTATGATATTACCTGTAAATATTTTAACTGTTGTAGCCTTTATGCTAGACGTCTAAATCTTGATTATCAATTTTTTTGCAAAGTTATCAAGGGTGATATTGATTGTGAGTCTATCATAAACAATATCAGCCTTCGTATTCCTACAAAAGGTTTAAGATTTCAAAAATTTTTATAACCGAAATTCAAAATCACTTTCTCCAGTCTGTAGATGCATAAAATATGCCAATTTGCATGGGCACAATTTAGATCCTTTTAAGGTTTAGTTTCGTTTTGATTATTAGTTTTTACTGTTTGTACACAATTGTATTCATGTATGTTTTTGTTATTTATGATATTATTTATTTTTGTTTTGCACCTTTGTATCTTCTGTTTGTGTATTGTGCTGAACTATAATTGGCCTCTGGCTGTTGTTCAGCACACAAATATTAATAATAAAAATAATAAATAAAAATAAAAATAAAAATTATTATTATTATATCGTAAAATTAATAGTTCGGCTGATTGTCAAATTCTTCAAAATGACATTAATTCAATTTTACAATGGTCTGTTGAAAATGGAATGAAAATTAATCAATCCAAAACTTTTGTTATTTCCTTCTCACGGAAAACTACTTCCCAAAAATTTAATTATTCTCTTAGTAATGTCGTAATTACTAAGAAAGATTGTATTAGAGATCTTGGTGTCTTACTTGATTCAAAATTATATTTCCATGATCATGTGCAATATATTTATACCCATTCATTAAGAATGCTTGGTCTAATTAGATCTATAACTTATTCTTTTTCTACTCCTATGTGTTTATTAATTTTATACTATACGTTGGTTAGATCCAAGCTTGAATATGCATCTGTTGTATGGAACTCCATTACTTCCACTGACTCGGATAAATTAGAGAATATTCAAAGAAAATTTATTTCCTTGTGTTCTTATAGATTTTTACCAAATTCCGATTATAACTATGAGATTAATTGCAAATATTTCAATTGCGGTAGTTTGTTCACCAGACGTCAGGATCTTGATTATTTATTTTTTTGTAAAGTCATTAAGGGTGATATTGATTGTGAATCATTCATAAGCAATATCAGTCTTCGTATTCCTGCTAAGGGTTTAAGATTTCATAAAATGTTTTATAATAGGAATTCTAAATCTCTGTCTCCGGTCTGCAGATGTATAAAATATGCTAATTTGTATGGAATGAACTTGGATCCATTTAATGTGTAGTATATCTTTAGAGTTTTTATGTCAGTTTTATTAATTTATGCCATTTGTTAAAATATATGTATCATACTATTCTTGTCAATTGCATATCTTTACAATATTACTTATAGACTGTTATATTGATTGTATTTCATCTCACTGCCATTTTCTATCATTCATTCTCATCATCATTTGTTGATTTGTTTTGTTTCTTGTGCTAAATAGTAATTGGCCTTGTGCTGTTGTTTTGCACGTTAATATCCTAAATAAATAAATAAATAAATAAATAAATAAATAAATAAATAAATAAATAAATAAAATAAATTATCATTATTATTATTATTATTATTATTATTATTATTATTATTATCGTATCGCACGCATCGGACGAATCGCACGGATCGGAAAAAGACTATCTTTGCTGTAATTGTTACGTAACCGCGTTCACTACATCGTATCGCACGCATCGCCTCTCGGCAAATCCGTCCACGTTTCTCGGATGGGCAACTTTTCCGATGCGTGCGCTCATGGCCTTCTTTAATAAATCAATTTTAATTGGTCAACTGTTACCATTATGTTGTGCCTTGTTCAGTATCGCGCCAAAATGGCAGACGGAAAACTTATTTCGCGTGTAGAAAACTGCGAAGTATTATATAATTTGAGGCGTTCCCATTACAGTAATCAAGTCGTTTCTTGCATATATATTATGTAACCAATATTTCTTTCGTTTCTTCCTCATCAATTAAGACGCATGAAGCAATTACAAATTCTTATTCGCTAACAGACGTAATTAATAGACCTAACCTCAACTCCTCTGTTTTCAGCAATGTCAATATCGTACGACGTCATGTTTTAAACAGCTGATGTGGGAATCCGATGAGGTGAAGCCGTTACAGTGAACGCACTCCACTTAAAATATCCGTTGCGTGCGATTCGTACGAGCAGTGAACGCTTACCTTTATCTATTATTTCTTTCCTCAAAATCTTCGAGTAGTGAGCGACGAACAAGGGGAGCGTTTTCATCAGGATTTTCCTGAAATGGAAAGACGCTACCAAGAAAAATGGAGTCCAAATATTCTGGTAAACTACTGCTGAACACTCAAAAGAGATCTTTCTCAAGCGAAGTAAAGCCTAAAATCTATTTCACACACATCTTAGGTAAATAAATATGATTTTAGGTAAAATGTTACAAGATATCATTACCAGAAAAGTCTGAAGTACATATGATATTACTCAAAAACTCTGGGTGATAGAAATCAGTACCAAAATTGCTATAAGAATCGCCCATTTTTTATTTTTAACAAAAAATGTTTAATTTTGTTGACCAGTGTAATTGGCGATATATTACCTGACATTCACCTTACAAGTGGGGATAACTTCGGAAAAAAACAAACCAGGTCACCAGTTCAAGTAGGAATCGAACTCAACTCAGATCGACATTCAAACGTGCCATCGCCTGAGTTACGCCGATTGCTTGTAATAATATTGGCAACATTGTTGCATTTGGTGAAATATTACGAGTAATTAGCAGTTAGTGTTTTAGTATGTGGCATCCCGAAATAATATGCAAAAATAAAACGATTGTTTCTAATCGTTAATTAAATTGATTTCTTGAGGCGTGGAATCGAAAAACTGCTAGAACGCTGGGTAAGTAAGTTATTGATTTACTCCCTGTATCTTATTTATGCAGAATAAATAATTTTGGGTTTTATTAAAAACTACGGATTTATGCATCAACCTAGTGTAATGAACAGAAATCGGAAGTTTTGGCATTCTGACTCATTAAAACAGGCAGGCAAAAGGGCATCATAAATAGCTAAAATACGCAATAAAAGGCAATTACAAAAACCTTGCACTTTCCACAAAGGGATTTCGGCAGCAAGAAAAGCTTTACATAGGCTAAGTCGAATGCAAATTGAGATTTTCGACTCGATGTTGCAATTACTGTTGGAAGCAAAGAAATCTTCTTCCCAGTAGCCTTGGAAAGTGCATTTTTGTGTTTGGTTGTACTGATATGTTGCGATATGAAATATTTAGCTGGCTACAACAACGTGCAATGAAAACTGAAAGAAAAACAACCGTTAAAAATAACGTTAGATCCGCACTCATTGTTGCCTTGTCAAATAATTACAAGCGATAGTTATAGTCCCGACGCTGTTATTTCCGGCGTGACTCCGCCTCTTTGCTTACGTCTTAGAAAGTGAAAGCTCTATAAAGTCTAGGTAGGTAGTATCGTTCGCCATTTTTGTTCTTACGTTGCCGAGTTACCATACAAGGAATCTATTTGCCACACCGTTAAACATTATCATGTCGTAACTCCTATGATAATAAATCAAACGCAATGTACAGAGGTGTGAAAATTATTAGAATAATCTTAATTTTAAAGGTTTTTTAATAGTTCCTTCACAAATATTAATTGAATTGATGAATATTGGTATATATTACTATACTGATGTAGGATATATTTACTACTAACAATGCCGGAAAGCATTGTTGTACATTGGTATTTTTCTTATTTTACAATTGTTATGGGAATTCAGAAATTATTATATTATGTTGGCGAAATTGGAAACATCAAAAATTTTATATGCACAAAACAGATGTATATGTTCATTTGAACCTTCACAACAATGTAAACGCAAAGAACAATTTGTTTAAAGCATTTCTTAATTAATTTTTTATGTTTCCAATTCCGCCAACATAATATAATAATTTCTGAATTCCCATAACAATTGTAAAATAAGAAAAATACCAATGTACAACAATGCTTTCCGGCATTGTTAGTAGTAAATATATCCTACATCAGTATAGTAATATTATATAACAATATTCATCAATTCAATGAATATCTGTGAAGGAACTATTAAGAAACCTTTAAAATTAAGATTATTCTAATAATTTTCACACCTCTGTAATTCAGCAAATAATTGAGCGGCAAATAACGTCTTCGTGTGCTTTCTGCGAACGCCAACGAAAGAGCTAAAATGGCGGGCGATTATATTAAGTATTTATCGAGCCTTAAGAAATGAATCAGCGAATCACAAGACGCACACGTTTAAATGTAGCCGACCTGCAACGCGATTGGCTGCCAGAAATTACAGCGACGGGACTTCAAAACGCTTACTGTTATACATTTTTGCACGGCAGCACTCATTGTTGCAAAGAGAATATGAACTGACTGAAAGACAATAATATGCAATCGGTGAAGTCACTTTCATTGTAACGGTTATAGAAATAAATTAAAATATACCTGTAGGCAATTTTAATAATAAATTAATAAATAATATATAAATAATCAAATAAAGGCAAAAAAAGCATTCATTTTGTAAATTAGGCATTTATATTTAAAAAGGGCAGAAGAGGGCAACATAAAACTGTGACGTTTCAATCACAAAGGTATAATTCGTACAGATTTACTTTCAAAATGAAGATGGGTTTAACACATTTAAAAAGGCATTCTGCCAAAGTTCCGATCTCTGCTTATGAAATATTAAAAAAATATCATTCTTGATTGTGCTGAAATACAAACACTTAAACAAACAAACAAACAAAAAATTGTTAGCCATAGAGGAGAATGTAAGACGACCAGAACGAATATCATGAACTGATACAGTACAAAATAACATTATAAGAAAAATATATATTCGAAAGGGAAAATGTAATTTAAGAAAAAGAAAACTTGGAATTTAGATGGTATGAATACATATGTATTCTTCTGGCCTTCTGTTCGATACCGCCTGGTAAAAGAAAAGGAGAGAGATCGCGACCTACTTAGAGGAATGGAATAAGCTTGCAGATAGGATATCGTAAAATTTTCCATTGAAATGCCCACGACCGTGCACCGTCCAATATGGATATCTTACGCAAGGTTTCACCGCTAGATGGCAGGAGCGTTCCATGCGGCGCAACATGTTCTAGGGCTATGTTATGTCATATGCTACAGTTGATTACGTTTTCCCGCTTGTTGGTTTTCTGTGCGTGTCAAAATTATATTTACAGTTATTTTGTATAACCTAGTATAATTTAATATAATTCAATATTTTCTTACCTCATAATTTAATTTAATTTATAATAAATAATAACGTAAACCTGTATAATATTCAGCGATTCCCCGAGATGGATGGGGAAATCTGCAGTATGCAGAATATAGATACGAGTAAATTGAATGTTCATGAACCTAAACGAGAACTTTGAGAAAAAGGTGCACGAATAAAAAAATAGGAACTATGTCGAAGGTGAATATTGCCCTCTTTAATCATTAGTATTTAAGAACCGTACGCTAAATCAGGATATGCAGCCACCAATGTGTGTTTCTTTTTATATATATAAGTTGAAATGCGCACACACCGTGCATGGGGTAAGAAACATTACTTGTCTTTACTATAAGCTGCGATGGATTTCTGTCTCTTCTTACACTTGATAATATGATATCTGTCACATAGTTTTGAGCATAAAACACACACACACTTATCATTTGGTTCGTGGTAAGTCTTGTTGCCGCACACCTTGTGGTGGAAGCCATGGGTTGCCAATCTTGTCGTCACGTGTCTCATTTCATGATTAGCTTCCGTCCATGCCCTATCTTGCATCGCACACGTTGCGTAGAATTCCTCCGGTATGCTGGTTTTCTTCTCGTGCAGATCTTGTAGGAGCCGTTTGTAGGCGTCGTTCGCTGGGAGCATTATTTCGCACCTTAGGTCCTCTATCAAAAAGGTCTCTCTGGTTAGTTCGTACACTAGTCTCGATCTTGCGTTCTGTGGTAGTCCTAGAGCTCTCTTCAAATACCTAGCTTTCACCCGCTCTAGTTCTTCCATCTGTTTGTATGTGAGGTATTCTCCCACTGATTCTAGGCCATACGTCAGGACGGGTAATATCTTTATCCGGAACAGGTCCATAGCTGTGCTGATCGATAATTGTGTGATGTTCCTAATTTCTGATGTTCCTAAAATGTTTCTTTTTATAGGGAAGAGACTATCGAGTTTGAATTCCTTGTATTTTTTTCTTTAGTTGCAGAAAGATCAAATGCAATTTTTAATAGGATGATATAATATGATCGCAGCAGTATCACGATTAGTCGTGTGTTTTGTAGGTTAAGGACATGCAGTTTTGAATACTGTGTTCGATGATTTTGAAAATTTGAAGTTAAATCATGGTTTTAATAATTAGGGCAGAGTATATTAAAAACATTATTCACGAAATGGGTTCCACTACGGATCGTCCTGGATAATAAACATCCCAGTTTATCGAGAGTTTACTGCAGGCGTGAACTTCGGAGACTCCTACAACTACTGCATATAATGCAGCCGCGGCGAAAATGTGACTCACGAGCACATTGTGGCTCGCAGTGCTTTTCTCTCGCTTCCTACCTACAACCCCCACCCTCTCACTCACTGGAGTCAAACTCCGTTCCATTTGTATTTGTCTCGGACCTGCGAGTGGCGTATCGTAGCAATATCTCTCTCGAAACCATGTACCTCTATAAAAAACGAAAGTTTCAAGTAGGATGGGAGGACGCATTCTTTTGCTTACAATATGATGAAAATATTAAATGTATGATTTGTTCACAAATATTACGAGGAAAACGGTTGTATAATATAAAACGGCATTATAAGTTACTACATGTTACTGATGAAACATTAAAAGGTTAAGTGTTATTATTATTATTATTATTATTATTATTATTATTATTATTATTATTATTATTATTATTATCATTTCTGTACGTCGATTCTTTACAGCAGATGTACGAATAATGCGGTTAGATCTTCAATTTAAACTCACAGATTTACAATGTGACGTTAAATGAAAGCTAGATGTAGGCTAAGGACTTGACAGATATTGAACTTTTCAAATCTTTGGAAAAAAATAAATATTTGAAGCTTCGTTCTTTCGCTTGCTCTGTTGAAGCCATGTTCGCTGTAACTTACGTTTGTGAAAAATTATTTTCAACAATGAAAATAGTAAAAATCAAATTTAGATCACGACTGACAGACAAATACCTTCGTAATCAACTACGATTGGCAGTAGTGACATAATTCCTGATTTTGAAACTTTGTCGCAGAGACATTCTGAAGACAGTTAATTTTAGGTTGTGATAATGTGTCCTATGTTTTCTTGTTCATTTATTTCTTCGTTACACGTCCTAAACATTAACTTCCCCTTCGGTTGTCCGCCTCCCTCCATAGGTGCTATGCACGTTGCAGCTTACACAGTGGCTCGGCGCACCATGGACTTTTCGCCACGGCTGATATAATCTAAGCTAACATAGCTCGCTGTCGAGGCTGCATATGTTATTAATTTTTCTTTTTCCTCTTCCAAAATGAAACTGTAGTCAACAATTCCTTACTTGAAGTAGTTACTTTTATTTAATAGCTAGCACTTTCGAGGCGCAGTTTAATTACTTATATTTTTTAAGGTTTAAAGCATATATTCAGAATATTTCGGGACCTGATTGAAGACAAAAAGCTTTCCCTGGTTTCTACATATAGGAACATAACAAAAATTTGCCATTGTTGGTTGTTTTTAAGCGTATTTAATATACTAGTACACTACTTATGTCTTCAATGTTTATATACCGAAAAACAAACGCACACGCAAAGCGCATCCCTCAAAGTACACGTGCGCTATCTGTTGGTGCTAGTTCAGGATATCCCTATTGGCGACACCCACTGGCATATGGGTACAGTAAAACCCCGATTATCTGTCACCCTATTAACCGATTGGTGTATTATCCGACTGTATTTCTCGCTCGTAGAAAAAAATATGAAGTACTGTACATTATGTTAGAACCAATTTTTTCTACAGAGTGTTTTTTTTATAAATATTTACTCTTACGCATTATGGCCGTACTGTTTAACTTCCATGCAAAATATCTTCTACAAGCACCAAAAGAAAACATGTTGTACTACGGCAAAAAAGTGCAAGTAATTGAGTGGTTTGGGAAAAGAGAAAATGTAGTTCATTTCACATCACAATACGATATATGAATTACAACTGTACGCGATTTAGGCTAATGAAAAATAAAATATAAACTGTAAAAAATTTGTAAATCTACAACATGAGACCTCTAGTATTCCTATCTTTCCACAGACAGTCGTCATAAGGACTTTCCTTAGCCATTAAAAACCCGTCGTTGAAAACCAGACTTAAGTACACTAAATAGTGTTTTAGGGCCGAATTCATAGTCAACACTTATCATAAGGAAACACTTAAGCAGTTGCTTATAATCGTTTCCAATTCATAAATCCCACTGAAGTGAACACTTATTCAAATAAGGTAGCTTGTCAGCTTACTCAAGTGTTTCCTCATATGCATTGTAATCAGCTGATTCGGTATACAATAGATGATGATTATGATTTAATTTAATTTATTGAGTTCTGTAATTAAAATGAAAATGAGTTTCGGCAAGCAAAAGATATATCAGTGATATGGAAAACCCTTTAGAGATGTATAATGATCAACAATTTAAGAGGAGATACCGTTTCGACAAGAACACTGTTGTGGATATTCTGGTGTCTCTCATTTCAATTCACAATACAACCATGAGGCTTACCGATTTCGCCACTGCTGAAAGTACTGGTTGCTTTGAGATTTTATGATACAGCTGCATTTCAGGTACATTTAAGTGGCATTTTTTTTTTCGAAAAGTATTCCCGTCCAAACAAAGTGTTATTTGCATTTTTGTTTGTATCCTACCCGAGGAATAAGCTGTTAAAATTTGCGTAATTATATCACTTCCACTTTGTTTAGCATAAAAAACTGAAAAATAAATTAAAATGATTTACTTACAGGAATATTTCCGGAGTGAACAATTATCAATTTTCTTTACTTTCGACGATATCTCCATATTTCATAACTAGTTATCTTAGCCCACTTCTTTCTTTTCTGTAAAATGCTTTCTGGACATCTTGTATAATTTTTAGCTCTATAATATTTAATTCTGTATTTGTGTATGACAATAATACCGATTTAACAATTTGAAGGCGCTGGGAAACAATTTAATGTAGGAAAGTGCTCACGTCTAGCCATGTTGCCATATTTCTTTCGATGTCAAGGGAATGCTCAGGGCATATGAATGAGTAGCGTCTCTGCAATACGATCTGAAATAAGTGCTAAGGAAATGCTCATTACTTAAGTGTTTCCTCATTTTATAAGTAAGTGACGACTATGAATTCGACCCTTAATAACTGATTTACCGGAAAATCAAACTTGAATTGTAAAAAAAAAAAAAAAAAAAAAAAAAAAAAAAAAAAAAAAAATTAAATTAGTGAACTTCTGATCCAATATCTAGCGTATTAAAAAAAGACCATGGAGGAAATTACGAAAATACACTCAGGGACAAAAAAAACCGGACACTTTAATATTTGCTGGTATTTTGCAAAACATTATCTTCTCATACAATATTATGGTAGCCATCTGTTGTTATGGAGACGTGTATACATTGTTGATCGTTTTTCGTTTTATAAACAAGCCATTACAACCAAATATTCCAATTTTGCTTTCGGAGTCTCAGCTATAACAATTTTGTCTCAACCATTTTGTGCTTCATTATCGTTATCATTCATTATTTCTTTATTTTTACATTTTCTGAGTTTAAGTGGGGTTGTAACATTTGTCTTAAAACAAGATGCGACCTGAAGATGTGGCTGGAGCTGTAGCCCTTTACGATGATGGACGCAGTGTACGTTACATTGCAAATGTTATGAATATGGCTAGAAGCACAACCCATGATGCCATAAAACGGTATAGAGAGACCCTAGAATATACCAGAAGACCAGGTTCGGGTTGTCCAAGAGCTACAAACCCTAATGAAGACAGGTATATGGTGTTGAGAGTTCTTAGGGAGCGCAACCTGCCAGCTACTAGTGTAGCCCAGTAATTTGTTAACGTGCCATTTGGCCAATTTGTAGGCGATAATTTTGTTTTAATGCATGATAATGCATGGCTGCATATTGCCCATGCGGTCGGAGACTATCTCCAAGAAGTGGGAATCCATGTTCTTCCATGGCCAGCAAGGAGTCCAGACATGAACCCAATTGAACACGTGTGGGTCATGCTGGGACGGCGTGTTAAGAATAGACGACCGAGACCAGAATCGTTACAGGAGTTGAGGCGAGCACTTGGCAAAGAATGGGAACTTATTCCTCAAGAAGACATTGCTAACCAAATTGAGAGCATGCCAAGACGTATGGATGCAGTTATTCAAGCCAGAGGGGGTAATACCCGTTACTAAAAAGAGTTTTTAATGTTTAAGGCACCATAAAATGAAAAAGAAAACAGTTAGACCAAACGATGCCATAGTTATACGCCCTTAGTAATTATTTGTAAATTTTCTCATCAGAGTTTTTTTTTAATGTTGTCGTATAAGGTGCTAAATGGAATATTATTTTGTTTAAATGGGTTTTGTTTCATTTTGAAATAATTGGCAACGAAATACAAGCAAATATAGAAGTGTCCGGGTTTTTTTGTCCCTGAGTGTATTATGTACTTAGTTTATGAAAACTTTTTATGGTACGGATTATCCGATTTTTTCGATTAATCGTTCACTCCACCCCCTTCATTACCACGGATAATAGAGGTTCTACTGTATGTTCCAGGCGCTAGTAGACTGACGCCCTGTATGCGAAATTGGCAAACAAACGAGAACTGGGCCACGTTAGAGGTCACCTGTGTGATATTTCCAGGAATTAGCATCTTCCCGAAAGAATTCCATCTCTCTCGCCCCTCTTTCCTGGGCGTCGCACGCGTAATAGGTCTAGTATGATCAGAATTCAAAGTACTTCCGGCAGCTCTCTCTACTCACTCTACAGGCCTATGTAATACTTTCCTCGAAATAGAATTTCTTCTTCTCTAGAACTCCTTAGTAGTTCTCTCACATGTACTGTATTAGAGCGCCTGAAGATATTCGTAAGAAATTTAGATGTTGAAGATCTTGCAATGCAGTACCAGTTAGCTACTGAGAGAGGCAAACTCCTTAATTGAAAACCCAAGGAAAAGTTGTGATTATTGTGATACGAATACTGACATGTCTTTCAACCGTGGTGGAATAACAGATACTCAAATTGTAGATAAGATATCGGACGTTCTGGAAGTTAATACTCACTTATTTACTTACTGGCTTTTAAGGAACACGGAGGTTCATTGCCGCCCTCACATAAGCCCACCATCGGTCCCTATCCTCAGCAAGATTAATCCATTCTCTATCATCATATCCCACCTCCCTCAAATCCATTTTTACATTATCTTCCCATCTACGTCTCGGCCTCCCTAGAGGTCTTTTTCCCTCCGGCCTCCCAACTAACACTCTATATTCATTTCTGGATTCGCCCATACGTGCTACATGCCCTGCCCATCTCAAACGTCTGGATTTAATGTTCATAATTATGTCAGGTGAAGAATACAATGCGTGCACTTCTGTGTTGTGTAACTTACTCCATTCTCCTGTAACTTCATCCCTCTTAGCCCCAAATATTTTCCTGAGAACCTTATTCTCAAACACCCTTAACCTATGTTCCTCTCTCAAAGTGAGAGTCCAAGTTTCACAACCATAAAGAACAACCGGTAATATAATTGTTTTATAAATTCTAACTTTCAGATTTTTTGACAGCAGACTGGATGATAAAAGCTTCTCAACCGAATAAAAACAGGCATTTCCCATATTTATTCTGTGTTTAATTTCCTCCCGAGTGTCATTTATATTTGTTACTGTTGCTCCAAGATATTTGAACTTCTCCACCTCTTCGAAAGATAAATTTCCAATTTTTATATTGCCATTTCGCACAATTTTTCCGTCACGAGACATAATCATATACTTTGTCTTTTCGGGATTTACTTCCCAACCCATCTATTTACTTGCTTCCAGTAAATCCTCCTGTTTTCCCTAATCATTTGTGGATTTTCTCCTAACATATTCACGTCATCCACATAGACAACCAGCTGATGTAACCCGTTCAATTGCAAACCCTCTGTGTTATCCTGGACTTTCCTAATGGCATACTCTAGGGCAAAGTTATAAAGTAAAGGTGATAGTGCATCTCCTTGCTTTAGCCCACAGTGAATTAGAAACGCATCTGACAGAAACTGACCTATACGAACTCTGCTGTATGTTTCACTGAGACACATTTTAATTAATCGAACTAGTTTCTTGGGAATACCAAATTCAATAAGAATATCATATAAAACTTCTCTCTTAACCGAGTCATATGCCTTTTTGAAATCTATGAATAACTGATGCACTGTACCCTTATACTCCCATTTTTTCTCCATTATCTGTCGAATACAAAATATCTGGTCAATAGTCTGGAAGTTAATACACCATAAAAATTGCGTCCTCAATCTAACGGACGTGGGAAGTCCTGAAGTACAGGTGTCTCAAAGGGCACCAAGAAAAACAATCTCTGAATATTGTCAGATAGTGTATTTACTTATTGATACGGGGGCCGAACAGTGATAGAGGTATAAAACAGAAAATTTCCGCTGTAGAAATGCTTGGGTTGAGGAGATTACCTAGGCTTAATGACGTTAGAAATGAGAACATAAGAGAGTTAATGGTTGCCTAGGAGACACTGCTGGACTATCTTGTAAAAATTAAACTGACATAGTACGGACACAGTCTAGTATATACTGTCACGAAGATTGAGTAGTGAGGGTGCTAGGAACAATAGACTGTGCCGGTACTATTTCGCATTGTCTGTAATGAGGCGATAGTAGCGATCCTAGTGGTTAGCAACTATCTATCTATGCATATTTACTACGTATTGAGCTTCGTGACTGTATATATTTGACTGTGGTACAGACGTGTGAAAAAAAAATGACAGGCGAAAAGTAGCCTCATCCACTAATGCAGCATTTCTCAAACTCGGGTTCGTGGTGCCATATCAAGGGGATAGCGGAATAAAAATAACTTTACGTGTAGAAAAGGAACGAAACATTTTCTGAGGAAGCGAAAACATTATATTTATTAGAAACAAAATTAATAAAACCCAGTCATTAAACAAAATCGAGTAATTACATATGGGTGCAATTACATATCGACAAGTGCATATTTTTATGTAAAACAACATGTGGGTGGTGGGAGAAATGAAACAAGGACAATAATAATAATAATAATAATAATAATAATAATAATAATAATAATAATAATAATAATCTGTGGCGCTACAGACCTTTAAGCGTCTACAAGAAAAACGAGAGGAATATAAGGAGAACAAAGGAAATTCAAGGAGAACAAGGGGAATATAAGGAGATCAAAGGAAATTCAAGGAGAACAAGGGGAATATAAGGAGAACAAAAGAAATTCAAGAGGAACAAGGGGAATATAAGGAGATCAAAGGAAATTCAAGGAGCACAAGGGGCATATAAGGAGAATAAAGGAAATTCAAGGAGAACAAGGGGAATATAAGGAGAACAAAGGAAATTCAAGGAGAACAAGGAGAAATATAAGAAGATCAAAGGAAATTCAATGAGAACAAGGGGAATATAAGGAGATCAAAGGAAATTCAAGGAGAACAAGGGAATATAAGGAGATCAAAAGAAATTCAAGGAGAACAAGGAAATCAAGGAGAACAAAGGAAATTCAAGGAGAACAAGGGGAATATAAGGAGATCAAAGGAAATTCAAGGAGAACAAGGGGAATATAAGGAGATCAAAGGAAATTCAAGGAGAACAAGGGGAATATAAGGAGATCAAAGGAAATTCAAGGAGAACAATGGGAATATAAGGAGATCAAAGGAAATTCAAGGAGAACAAGGGAATATAAGAGATCAAAGATCAAGAGGAACAAAGGGAAATTCAAAGGAGAACAAGGGAATATAAGGAGATCAAAGGAAATTCAAGAGGAACAAGGGGAATATAAGGAGATCAAAGGAAATTCAAGGAGAACAAGGGGAATATAAGGAGATCAAAGGAAATTCAAGGAGAACAAGGGAACAAGGGGAATATAAGGAGATCAAAGGAAATTCAAGGAGAACAAGGGAATATAAGGAGATCAAAGGAAATTCAAGGAGAACAAGGGGAATATAAGGAGATCAAAGGAAATTCAAGGAGAACAATGGGAATATAAGGAGATCAAAGGAAATTCAAGGAGAACAAGGGAATATAAGGAGAATCAAAGGAAATTCAAGGAGAACAAGGGAATATAAGGAGATCAAAGGAAATTCAAGGAGAACAAGGGAATATAAAGAGAACAAAGGAAATTCAAGGAGAACAAGGGAATATAAGGAGAACAAAGGAAATTCAAGGAGAACAAGGGAATATAAAGAGAACAAAGGAAATTCAAGGAGAACAAAGGAATATAAGGAATATCAAGGAGAACAGGAGAACAAAGGAAATTCAAGGAGAACAAGGGGAATATAAAGAGAACAAAGGAAATTCAAGGAGAACAAGGGAATATAAGGAGAACAAAGGAAATTCAAGGAGAACAAGGGAATATAAGGAGATCAAAGGAAATTCAAGGAGAACAAAGGAATATAAGGAGAACAAAGGAAATTCAAGGAGAACAAGGGGAATATAAGGAGATCAAAGGAAATTCAAGGAGAACAAGGGAATATAAGGAGAACAAAGGAAATTCAAGGAGAACAAGGGAATATAAGGAGATCAAAGAAATTCAAGGAGAACAAGGGAATATAAGGAGATCAAAGGAAATTCAAGGAGAACAAGGGGAATATAAGGAGACAAAGGAAATTCAAGGAGAACAAGGGAATATAAGGAGATCAAAGGAAATTCAAGGAGAACAAGGGGAAATAAGGAGACAAAGGAAATTCAAGGAGAACAAGGGAATATAAGGAGATCAAAGGAAATTCAAGGAGAACAAGGGGAATATAAGGAGAACAAAGGAAATTCAAGGAGAACAAGGGAATATAAGGAGAACAAAGGAAATTCAAGGAGAACAAGGGGAATATAAGGAGAACAAAGGAAATTCAAGGAGAACAAGGGGAATATAAGGAGAACAAAGGAAATTCAAGGAGAACAAGGGGAATATAAGGAGATCAAAGGTAATTCAAGGAGAACAAGGGGAATATAAGGAGATCAAAGGAAATTCAAGGAGAACAAGGGGAATATAAGGAGATCAAAGGAAATTCAAGGAGAACAAGGAAATTCAAGGAGAACAAGGGGAATATAAGGAGATCAAAGGAAATTCAAGGAGAACAAGGGAATATAAGGAGATCAAAAAATTCAAGGAGAACAAGGGAATATAAAGAGATCAAAGGAAATTCAAGGAGAACAAGGGGAATATAAGGAGATCAAAGGAAATTCAAGAGAACAAGGGGAATATAAGGAGATCAAAGGAAATTCAAGGAGAACAAGGGGAATATAAGGAGATCAAAGGAAATTCAAGAGGAACAAGGGGAATATAAGGAGATCAAAGGAAATTCAAGGAGAACAAGGGGAATATAAGGAGATCAAAGGAAATTCAAGGAGAACAAGGGGAATATAAGGAGAACAAAGGAAATTCAAGGAGAACAATGGGAATATAAGGAGATCAAAGGAAATTCAAGGAGAACAAGGGGAATATAAGGAAATCAAAGGAAATTCAAGGAGAACAAGGGGAATATAAGGAGATCAAAGGAAATTCAAGGAGCACAAGGGGAATATAAGGAGAACAAAGGCAATTCAAGGAGAACAAGGGAAATATAAAGAGAACAAAGGAAATTCAAGGAGAACAAGGGGAATATAAGGAGATCAAAGGAAATTCAAGGAGAACAAGGGAATATAAAGAGAACAAAGGAAATCCAAGGAGAACAAGAGGAATATAAGGAGAACAAAGGAAATTCAAGGAGAACAAGGGGAATATAAGGAGATCAAAGGAAATTCAAGGAGAACAAGGGGAATATAAGGACAACAAAGGAAATTCAAGGAGAACAAGGGGAATATAAAGAGAACAAAGGAAATTCAAGGAGAACAAAAGGAATATAAGGAGAACAAAGGAAATTCAAGGAGAACAAGGGGAATATAAGGAGAACAAAGGAAATTCAAGGAGAACAAGGGGAATATAAAGAGAACAAAGGAAATTCAAGGAGAACAAGGTGAATATATGGAGGTTATATTTTTGTGTGATGGTCAGTTTCAAAGTTACCCCCATGAGATGGACGGAGTCCTACGTTAAAACTGCCGTCCGAAACCCATCATTTATGTTACACTTGTGTTTGTTTTCCATTTAAAAGTTTGTTCATATATTAGAAACATACAAAAGCAATTTTTTTCTAGCAGTAACAGACTGTTTTTGTATTTATTTTTAATGCTATCATAGATTATATTATGTCCTTTTCATATTAATAAGATAGTCGCCATCAAGACAGCTAAATAGCTTGAACAAGTCACCCATTTCAGTTATTATTATTATTATTATTATTATTATTATTATTATTATTATTATTATTATTATTACTATTATTATTATTATTATTAATATTATTATTATTATTATTATTATTATTATTATTATTATTATTATTATTATTTTATGTTTACTACTACTACTACTACTACTACTAGTACTACTACTTATTTTGAGAACTATCACTTTGTTGACGTCGTATAAAATTTTGTTCAATATTCTATTGAGAAGATTAACTCCATATGTAGATGAAATTATTTGGGATCACCAGTGTGGTTTTAGGCGTAGGCCCTAACAGATCAACTATTGATCAGATTTTTTGTATTCGACAAATATTGCAGAAAAATGGGAGTATAAGGATGCAGTACATCAGTTATTCATATATTTCAAAAAGGCATATGACTCGGTGAAGAGAGCAGTTTTATATGATATTCTTATTGAATTTGGTATTCCCAAGAAACTAGTTCGATTAATTAAAATGTGTCTCAGTTAAACGTACAGCAGAGTCCGTATAGATCAGTTTCTGTCAGATGCGTTTACAATTCACTGCGGGCTATAGCAAGGAGATGCACTATCACCTTTACTTTTTAACTTTGCTCTAGGGTATGCCATTAGGAAAGTCCAGGATAACAGAGAGGGTTTGGAATTGAACGGGTTACATCAGCTGCTTGTCTATGCGGATGACGTGAATATGTTAGGAGAAAATCCACAAACGATTAGGGAAAACACGGAAATTTTACTTTAAACATGTAAAGAGATAGGTTGGGAAGTAAATCCCTAAAAGACAAAGTATATGATTATGTCTCGTGACCAGAATATTGTACGAAATGGAAATATAAAAATTGGAAATTTATCTTTTGAAGAGGTGGAAAAATGCAAATATCTTGGAGCAACACTAACAAATATAAATGACACTCGGGAGGAAAAAAAACGCAGAATAAATATGGGAAATGCGTATTATTATTCGGTTGAGAAGCTTTTATCATCCAGTCTGCTGTCCAAAAATCTGAAAGTTAGAATTTATAAAACAGTTATATTACCGGTTGTTCTGTATGGTTGTGAAACTTGGACTCTCACTTTGAGAGAGGAACATAGGTTAAGGGTGTTTGAGAATAAGGTGCTTAGGAAAATATGTGGGGCTAAGAGGGATGAAGTTACAGGAGAATGGAGAAAGTTACACAACACAGAACTGCAGGCATTATATTCTTCCCCTGACATAATTAGGAACATTAAATCCTGACGTTTGAGATGGACAGGGCATGTAGCACGTATGGGCGAATCCAGAAATGCACATAGAGTATTAGTTGGGTGCCGGAGGGAATAAGACCTTTGAGGAGGCCGAGACGTAGATGGGAGGATAATATTAAAATGGATTTGAAGGAGGTGGGATATGATGATAGAGACTGGATTAATGTTGCTGAGGATAGGGACCGATGGCGGGCTTATGTGAGGGCAGCAATGAATCTCCGGGTTCTATAAAGCCATAAGGAAAGAATCATTATTAATTTTATTATTATTATTATTATTATTATTATTATTATTATTATTATTATTATTATTAGCTCTGCACATTAAACAATTCTATATTGCTTAGACAGGAAATTAAATAGAAGCAAGAAGATATATTATCATGTAACATGGGCTAGCCACAGTAATCTGGTGAGGCGATTTAAATTGTGGATTTTATAGCAAAAATATACACATATACATACTACACGTAAAATAAAAATGCATATAATGACTCTGTCTCACAGAACTGGAAAATGTTAATAGCCTGTAGCAGTATTTCATAACCACTGCTGAACAACACACAAAAATACTAATGAAAGCAACAAAGCAGAAAAAATATTATAAACATAGGCGCGAGATAATTGCGAGTTGTGAAATGAGTGTAACATTACCCCTGTGTTCAGTCTGTGACACCCAAGTGTGGCAAAATGTCACAGTTTTGCAAACTCTTTCACCTGTTCATTACGCCACTTTAAATGAGAGAGCGGGGAGTGGGTTGGCAAGTCATAATCGTCAGCATTATTAATGTAGATGAACCGTGTTTGTTATCGCAGTAATAAGTATAGTTATTAAAACTCATTTATCGTCTAATTACTTCAGGGCTTTTGATTGAATATGGCCATTTGTCTTGAAATTACTCTCTAAAATTTCTACTCTACTCATACAGTATTTGCAACCACTAACTTGTGTAAAAAAATCTGTATTTAGGTGTAGGAATACTTTAAATTATTGTAAACACAAAATAAATTCGAATATCTGTGATAAGATATTGCTTGTGTTCATAATTTTGTGTTCCAAAACCGAAGAGAACTTGAAATCAATAGTAAAAATTAATATATAATGTCGTAATTCTAACATCTCACCAGCGAATAGGGATTATAAAGAATGGACACTGAGCGAATTTTCCTGTTTTGTTTCTCTGTGTGCCGGCGTTTAGTTCCACTTTCAAGCGCTAGAGGTTAGTGTAATCGAGCACACGCTAAGATAATAATTGAGTATAGTGTTGAGACACGGGATCCAAACATCGCCTACCTTATTGCATAATCCAGTAACGCTTTGCTTCAAATAAATTCAAGTTAACAGTTTTTCCATATTTCTCAGTGGCAAACTAGTTGTAATAATATTTTTTTTTTTATATTTCAGATATAATGAATCTAATATATAAAAGTGAATGTGGGTATATATGTATGTATGTATGTATGTATGTATGTATGTATGTATGTATGTATGTATGTATGTATGTATGGTCTCTATACAAATCTACACGCTTTGACCGATTTGTGTCAAAGTTTGCACATTTAATCTTCATAACCAGGAGAAGAACAAAGGCTACATTAAAATTGGACAATAGACGTTAAATTAATTAAAAAGATAAAAGCATAAAAATATATACGGTCAATTAATATTAATGTATAATATTAAATGCAATCTTCTACAGTCAATTGTTCTTTATTATTGTCTGTTGTATTCAACATCGACTTTCATGAGGCCATGGAAAAAGCAAAACGATATAAAATAACATTGTAGATACAACATGAAGGCCAAAATCTAGACAGTTCACGCATTAAGTATCTTTATGCAGTCCAGAACCGTATTATGTGTTTCTCGAGATAGTTGTAGATAATGAGCAGACTGTGTTTTATCAAACTGAATTCTTGAATTCTTTGAAATCGCAAGGATTGTCAACATATAATTGAATACTTAATATTGAATCACCAATAGTACTATTGCGAAATATTGATCCATAAAAAGTATGCAATGGAACAGGAATTGGTGTGAAAAACTCATGCCAAACGTAACAGAAGTGACAGTATTAACTGCCAAAACGAAAAGCAAAGATGATTTTATCCCACATATTCCTATGGTAGCCAGTAACATACCATTCGATTTTAAGCAACTGCCATTTCAGTGTGACTAGCATTCGTAATGACCGTAGTAAAATGAAGCTCAAAAATAGTCACTCAAATTTGCAGGCATTCACTTAAAAACTCCGTGTTTTTCACATTGTAAATAAATTGCGTAACTTGCTTTCGAGTGAGCACACCTAAACATATGTACACATTTATACAAAAGAGGGAAAAACGAATTGTATGCATATCAATGATACTTTTGTCATTTTCCGAATGTAGTATGTGAATATACGTAAGCCCACTGAAAATAACATTATATTAATTCTAAAATACGTATCTTTCAAAATATTATTGTCCGTGTCCAATAATGTGTTATTGCGAAATTCTATCTGTGTAATCATGTTGCCAGTGTAGAATGTTAAGCGTTGTGGAAAGAACAGTCACTTCATTTCTATAACATATGTCTTTCAGAATATTATTATTTATGTTGACTTCTTGCAAAATTATACTCTATCTGCAGTGTGTATATAAAATAAAAAGTAATATATTTAATATGTTCTGAATTTGTTAGATGTAATATCTCGAGTCATATTTAAAAAGCCCGGGTATGATATAAGCGGACGTACAGCTGTCAAGGGGTAAAAAATCTTCCAATATAAACTGAATTATATATGTATATATTGATTCTTTGGTACGACCGATAGACAGATAAATTTCGGCTCACGATGACACCCCAACGGATTCAGACTGGGAACAAGGGAATTCCCTAATTGCCGTCAGCTCTCTGAAGTTCAAGTGAAAGCACACGTAGACATAAAATTACGTGAAATGTATGTCAGCACAGCTCCAGATCAATGTACAGATCTTATAATTATTTTATCTGTGCCTCAGTACAACGTCACATTTGTGGTGGGGAGGAAAGGAGACGGCAGAAAAATTATTTAATACGCTGACAGCCACGACTAAGATTAAGGCACTTGAAATTTAGCGGTAACTGACCGGCAGAGATACAATGTAAGATCCGTAGAACATTGAGTCAACACTAAGGGGGCGTGTAGAGATCGAAGGGTGTGTTTTTGTTTTGATGAACGTCAAGACAATGTTAACTCATTTGAAGGTTGTATGACTGTAGCCTGTATATATTTTCGTTGGGTTTTACTTTGTTTATACTGTAGTTTGATTTTTCTATTATTTTATTTGTATTTCTGGCGGTGTGGAAGAGAAGGCCTAATGGCCTTATCTACACCAGAATACATAAATAAACAAAACAAATAAATATATAAATAAAAAAAAAAATTAAATTTAAAGCACATGATGAAATGTTTTCTTCTCGGTGCCTGATCTAAAACTTTTAAATTTAGTTAACCCTGGCAGGCATTTGGCTAAGGAGTTAATTAATTCATGTAAGTGACGTTAAGTAAAGATTCATTTTTATGGACGAGGAAAGCTTAGTAAAGACAATTTGTTATGGTTGTCTATAGTTGGGTTTTCGACATTTCCGAAAACTTAATAACCAGTTCAATTAAAAATAGAAGCAGAAAGGAAAACCCGCACAACGCCAGGTACTTTCAGCTAGTTATATCATAAAATAATATAATACATTATAAAATTAAGTATCGAATTCGTTTAATATTTGTATACAATATAATATAGGTATATGGTTTTACTTCTCATAAGAGTTTTGTTTTTTCCATTTTCAGCGCTATCAAATCATTACATATTATTTTAATTGTTGTTGGGGTCAACGTCTCAACTCTCATTATAAAGGACTCTAGAGTCTAGACATTACAGTTAATGACGGATTTATTATTTTATGGATCCAATTTATTTTATTTGAGTACATAATGTACCTAGATGTATTCATTATATGTGTTATATTTCCGCTGTGTCGACTGCTAGCTGGTGTGATGTCAGCGCCAACTCTAGGGAGAAAGCAGAATCTGTCGCTCTAGCTGGCTTGAAGGTCATTGAAATCAGTCCGGCTACATCAAAGGTACCGACGCGAAGTGTCCATTCTTTATAATTCCTATTCGCTGGTCTCACTATCGGAGAAAGGCCGTGTATAAGTTCAAAATATACCGCAAATATATTTTGCAGTTATGCTACCATTTACGTGACACTTGGGGAAGTGTTTAAGTTATATAAAATACACAAACTTTTATTTGCAAGTGTTATTTAAATACCATTCTCGGTTTAACCAGAAATTACCCTTTTTTATTTTAAACGGGAAAATTCTATATATTAGTACATATTTTTGCTCCTCTCTAAATTCTGAATACAAAGACGTAAAACATGTTCAGATTTGAAGTGATAGTCTTTTGTTTAATTCAACAAACTGCAATACTCGTTGCTATGAAAGATTGTGGTTGGAAACAAAAGAAAGTTTGTTTACATGTCTGACGTTGTTATGGATAAATTGTTATACGATTAATTAGCTATTATAATCAGTGGTGAAAATAGAACGTTATTATACTCGTTCTGAACAGGTTGATACGTTATAAATATTTTTGTGAATGCAGAAGAAATGCGCGCGCAGCTTGTGAAAGGCCTTCTGATCACCATCACCCAACATAAAATTATTTTCATAGAGTCCAACATAAATTTCGCACGAAATGAATGCAGTAATATCCTCCAAACTGGATCTCTCTCCAGTAGCAGTGAATTGTCAGCAAGTTTTGGTTTTTCTCAGACCATAGTGTGCAACCATCTCGACAAATTTGGGTTCATATCTAAACGTCTACGATTAGATCCATATGAATTGACACAGTTATAAGAAAAACTTTAATAACACCAACAGAATTAATTATTGAAAGATACTAAATTCAGAACAGGAGTGCAGATTATTATGTATGAGTGTATCTAACTTTTTCTTTCTAAAAGTTATTGGAGTCGGCTTATAAGTTGAAGGTTAAAAAAACCATAGTCCAGAAAGTGAAAATTTGATACATTAAGCTTGTGGTGAGAGTATTGTAGCGGCCATCTACTGAATAAGTACTTACTGACTTACTTACTGGCTTTTAAGGAACCCGGAGGTTCATTGCCGCCCTCAAATAAGCCCGCCATTGGTCCCTATCCTGAGCCAGATTAATTGAGTCTCTACCATCATATCTCACCTCCCTCAAATCCGTTTTAATATTATCTTCCCATCTACGTCTCGGCCTCCCTAAAGGTCTTTTTCCCTCCGACCTTCCAACTGACACTCTATATGCAGTTCTGGATTCGCCCATACGTGCTACATGCCCTGCCCATCTCACACGTCTGGATTTAATGTTCCTAATTATGCCAGGTGAAAAATACAATGCGTGCAGTTCTGAAATAGTAGTTAGTGGAAAAAAAATATCAGTCCTATGTTATAGGAGTGGAAATTTTCAGCTGTTTTCATAAAACAATCATAGTTCAAATACTTTTTTTGTGTGAAAATAGGCATTGTCCAGGACGATGATAGAAATTACAAATATCTCATTCATATCATCGTGAAACATTTATCAATACAATTTTAAACTGTAATATATTGGCAATACTGCTTCTTATGTACGCGGCAAAAGCCACCTCAGAGAAAAACACTTTAGCAAGTGAATTTTTATATTAGTTAGACCTATGGATTCATCTTTAAATGCAGAAGTAACTCCATTGAAGAAACATAAGCAACGAAAGGAGAAGAAACAGGATATAATAAAAAAGATTAAAAGAGAGGTACACTTCAGTCATAACAGAGAATTTTTTCTTAAAACACTATTGTCCTCAGTTACCTACATTTACACATGTAGGGTATTTCTATGAGGCAATCTATACTAATAATAAATCTGTAGCCAAAATTTTTCTGGTAATTTTCGATTTTCCAAAAATAATTGGTGTTAACATGTATAATTAACCATCCTGAAACTGAAAATCGCATTTTTGACATTTTTGTTTGTCTGTCTGTCTGTCTGGATATTTGTTACCTTTTCACGCGATAATGGCTGAATGGATTTCGATGAAAATTGGAATATAAATTAAGTTCGTTGTAACTTAGATTTTAGGCTATATGGCATTCAAAATACGTTATTTAAAAGGGAGGTTATAAGGGGGCCTGAATTAAATAAATCGAAATATCTCGCTTATTATTGATTTGTGTGAAAAATATTACATAACAAAAGTTTCTTTAAAAGTAATTTGCGATAAGTTTTATTCCTTAAAAATATTTGATAGGACTGATATTTAATGAGATAAATGAGTTTTAAAATTAAAATAACTGCCATCTAAGGCGGTGTAATGAAATAAAAAACAAATGACTTCGTCTATAAGGGGCCTTGGACAACAACAATCGAAAGCTATGAAACATAGCCTACAGAGAATGTTTCTGTGTTTGTATGAAGACATATCGGAAGCTAAATTAACCGATTTATATAATTAATTATTATTTCACCATTGAAAAGTTAGTTTCTCTGGATGGACATAATGCTATAATGTTATTACAGTAACTTCTGAGTGAATCGAGGACAGGTAAGATTAAAATAGCTTCTTATAGGCTATTCTGAATATTCGTTTCCTGTATTTCTTAAAATAATGTTTATGTACACATTAACTCTAAATGATGTCAACCTTCATTAAGGCCACACTCCACTAAAAATGGAAACTTTTTTCCAAATAGTTCTTTTTCAATCAAAATTTGACAACATGTTTACTATGTAAAGGACTACCAAAATCCACATTTTAAACCCCTAAATTTGTTTGACTTTTGATTTTGTATTTCCTTTTTAGAAATATTTTCAAACCCAAGTTTTTAGCAAAAGATCTCAATTTTTAAGCTTTCTTTGTTACATTCACAAGACATAGAGAAACTTTTCTACGCATTAATTTTATGGAATATCTCATTTATTCACTTTCAACAAATTTTCTTGAAATGCTGAAAATGTTATTTTTCTATAATTCACAAACAAAATGTTAATAAAATAAACTAGGAGCGTTTCTTATAAAATAAATGCATAGAAACATGCAGCTACCTCATAAAAACTTGCAGTAAAAATTTCATCGAGATTGAATAATTTCGAGGGAAAAATTGTTCCGGAGCCGGGTATCGAACCCGGGACCTTTGAGTAATATTTGGCATAAAAAAGTTGGTGTTGAATATTAAGGAAAGTAAACTTACGAAAAAAAATGTATTTGAAAGTAAAATAAATATTTATGTGACACATACCTATTAAAATTCTCCTCAGCTACATTCATCTAGTAACTTCAGGGAGCCAACTTTAGAACAAAAAATACTAGATTTTTAATCAGGAATTTGTGAAAAAAGAATTCTTTGATGAAAAAATAATTTTAACAGCTCTTTAAATGCCACGCCCCCTTACAGCCATGATTAAAAAATAAACATATTTGTAATCAGAATTCAACTAAATTTATTTTGGATACGAAAATATACATTCTAAAGAAGTAAAATAGCCAATAAAGTTTTTTTGGAAAATTTTCATGGTTGCATGTAATAAAAATTAAGAAACATGTTAAAGGAAATGTCATTGCACCAAATGAGTGGTCTCTGGACCAAAATGATCGCAATTTAATTATTTGAATACAATTTAAATTAAGTAACATATTAAACGATTTATGGCGGCCGGGTAGCTCAGTTGGTAGAGCAGCTGGCTACGGACTGGAAGGTCTGGGGTTCGATCCCAGGTGGCGACAGGATTTTTTCTCGTTGCCAAACTTTCAGAACGGCCCCGAGGTTCACTCAGCCTCCTATAAAAATTGAGTACCGGGTCTTTCCCGGGGGTAAAAGGCGGCCAGAGCGTGGTGCCGACCACACCACCTCATTCTAGTGCCGAGGTCATGGAAAGCATGGGGCTCTACCTCCATGCCCCCCAAGTGCCTTCATGGCATGTTACGGGGATACCTTTACCTTTTATTAAACGATTTATCCTTCTATCAAACACGAATGTTCCCTGGATCAAACGTCCTATTTTAATTATGTAATTACTTTATATTTATTTCTAACGGGTGCAGCGGAGCGCACGGGTACGGCTAGTCTAAGTTATAAATGCACTTCAGTTTCCCCAGGTTTCTGGCATGATGAATTTCATACTTGACGTGTGAACAACACCAATGTCAGATAGTAAGTGCTTTGTTTTACCTGAAAATTTATGGTTTTGGACTATGGTTGTTTTTCCAAAAAACCCTTGAAATAATATTAGTATTACTAGTCCACACCTGTGGAGTAACGGTCAGCGCGTCTGGCTGCGAAACCAGGTGGCCCGGGTTCGATTCCCGGTCGGGGCAAGTTACCTGGTTGAGGTTTTTTCCGGGGTTTTCCCTCAACCCAATATGAGCAAATGCTGGGTAACTTTCGGTGTTGGACCCCGGACTCATTTCACCGGCATTATCACCTTCATCTCATTCAGACGCTAAATAACCGTAGATGTTGATAAAGCGTCGTAAAATAACCTAATAAAATAAATAATAAAAAATAAAAAGTATTACTATCATTATCATATTTCCTACTGGTGGTAGAATATACACACACATACACAATAATTATTTCTTTCTTTCTTTATCCCAGTATGGAGTGAAACAGCTTTCTAATAATCCATATAACTCTATAACGCACTACACAACGTCGCGGAGTAAACGGTGGAAATTCTATAGCTAGTGCGAATTGTATCCATCAATTCAAAGTGATATACATAAAGGAGAGAAACGTGAGACGAATAAAAGACAGAGAAAGGGGGAGAGAAAATAATGTGGAGAAACCTGTCATTCATATTAATATTATTCTGAGTCAAGCTTCTTCCTTTCAGAAGGGGACGATAAACAGCTATCGCATTCCGATTGGAATTTATACACTTGAAATGTCTTGGGTCTGTTTCTAGCTGATTGATTGTAGGAGCGGAGTGTTACTGAGATCATTACAGCCACCGTGTGGTACACAGGGTCGCACAAAATCCTTGCCTACTGCGAAAACAAAATAATGAGAAAAGAATTAAACACTAAACCATTAATTCTGTAATTCCAATCCATTTCAGTCTCTTCCATTCATTGTAATTCATTCTATTCCATTTCATTCTATTCCAATCCAGTCAATTCTATTCCTTTACACTCCATTTCGCTGTGTTTTATTCATTTTCTTCCTATTGCAACGCATGTCATATCCAGACGGGTATACCACATTAAATTTTGTTTTGTTGCATACCAATCAAACCTGCTATGTTCCATACCACTACATTCACACTAGTACAGGGACATAATTTTATTTTTAATTCAATTTTTATTGTACCTGAGTTTTTGAACGTACTTCACTCCCACCCCTTCTACTACGGAAGTTCCAACTCCACACAGAACCAAGACCGCAGATAGTAAGCATTACTGAGTTACTGAGTATAGTACGTTCCAGAAATATGTTCGCGTTTTCCAGTGACGAAAGAGCTTTCAATATTGAATCATATTTTTGCACAGGTACTGTCCGTTTGCCTACGTCGCATCCCGATTTCCTCCACCTGCTTCTGCTTGCCCCTCTGTAATAGCTGGGCTGTCTTAGTTCTTTCCTGAAAACATTAATTTCTCTTAGGAATTGGAAGTTTACGTAATATTATACAGCTGTTTAATTTAACTTAAATAAAAGGGCCTCGTTAAGTAATTAACTGTCACGTGATTTCCCCCCTTTCTACAATCCTCCGGCATAACCACTTGAGTAATTTTATATTTTCGGGTCGGGCAGAAGTGAAGATTGAATTTACAGTACGTATAGTAGGTACAGAATTATTTCAACATGAGTTACTAGTACGAAGGACGAATCTGGCAATTGGAATTAGGTGCAATAGTATATAGTGCGATAATATGCACAAAAGAACTGAAGCCTGTATCGAAATGAACGGCCACCATTTTCAAAATTGTGTTTAAATATTCATATTATGATTATTTTTCAATTTAACTTCTTTCTCTATATTGTACGCTAATGTGCTGTAGACAGTATACACTGCATAATGAATACGTTCGCATGGATAACTCACTTCGTGAGTAAAAACACTTATTCTTAATACAGTACTGTACTTTGATTAAAGAAAAACCTAATGAAAATTATCAAACTCAAAATCGCGATATTTCCTAGTTTACGTAAATGGATAAACTAATTTTCTTCCTTCCTATACCTAGTAGAGTGATTTGTGTTTTACGCCAGTATCATCGAACTCCAATCTTGGAGGGGGGAGCAAGCGGTGTTTCCGGTTCTCTAAAGGTATAGACAGGTTAATATTAAAAATGTTAGTAAAAATAAAATGATGTCCCTGTACAAACCCTAGTAATGCCGCACTTCGATTATTGTGACGTTTTGTTAAGTGACCTAAGTTCTGAATTGTCAGCCAAGTTACAGCGAGTTCAGAATATGTGCGTCAGATACGTGTTAAATAAGTATATAATAAATTTCAATCTTAAGACATATCAACTTGCAAATGTTTATTTGCTATTTAATAACAACATATGAACGTTTTCGCCGTTTAGGGCATCTTCAGATATAACAAAAAACATGTAATCTGGACTATAATAGTAAATTATGCAAATGACAAGGAGTAGAGGACAATATATGTAATACGTGAGATTCATGAGCTTTATGTAAAATATGACATAATACAGGATGAATATTGAGATGATCTTTGGATTTTAAAATTAAACTGGACGAACATTTTTGCATATAGCTCATGTTACAATTAAATATACAATGATTAAAATTTGTCAATGATGTTAAAATTTAAAGTTATAATGATGGTAATAAAATATTTTAGAGTAATCATAGCTGAGAATTGTCGTAAGTTACAATTTAAACATTTGCAAGTTGATATGTCTTAAGATTAAAATTTATTATATACTTATTTAATAATTTACCAGGCATATTGATATATAAAATGAATTGTAAATCAGATACGTGTGCAACATCCGACGATATGATCACATATCACCGTCCTTCGTAAGTCTCTCGTGGCTCCGACTTAAAGAACGCAGAACTTTACACTCTTTGTCTTTACTCTTTCGAATTCTGCACACCTCAACACGAAATTACCTTTCGTCTCGTTTCTCTTATCTATACTCTAACCACGACGTAAATACCAAATCACTTATCTGTGACACGTTATGTATATCATTCTTCATAGAACATCTGGTTATTCATCATCTTTTACAGTATCCACCTCGCGACAATGAAATTCCTTGTCACAAAGTATTAGGGGCTGCAAGACAATAAACACTTTTAAAAACAGCTTAAAGGATAACCTTTTTACCATTTCACTCCAATCATACTGACTTAAACTATCACTGTCTACATTGTTACTCCTTCCTTTAGACATTATCCTGATAGCGCTGTATTTTCAAAATTGTCTCATAATAATCTCTTTCTATTATCTAACATTATTTGAAATATATTAACATTCTATGTATTTTATCTTAATTTTGCTACATAGTTTGTATTTCATTCTTTAATTAATAGCTCATAGTATTTTGCATGCTTAATTCATAACTAACTCTTGTATACATGTAACTCATATCTAAATCTAATTGTTGTATTCTTTGTAGCTTGTAAGTTCATACATATGTATGTATACATTTGCCTTACGGCCTTAACTCAGAGCGCTAAAATAAATCATTATTATTATTATTATTATTATTATTATTATTATTATTATTATTATTATTATATTTTATTGCATTCTATTTCACTTTTACTTGTTCTACTCTATTCAGTGTCGTCCTACTCAGTTATTTAAGAATTTCTTTGCATATTGAGTGGACTATTTTATGTATACTGTGTCCGTAAATCTAAAATTTGCTTCTTGTGACGTAGAACGAACAATTTGCGGGTAAAAATACTGTTTTTCTGAACATAGATGAGCATCTCTTTCGATAAACTGGAAATATAGATCTTACTTATTTACTTACTTACTTACTGCCTTTAAGGAACCCGGAGGTTCATTGCCGCCCTCACATACGCCCGCCATTGGTCCCTATCCTGAGCAAGATTAATCCAGTCTCTATCATCATATCCCACCTCCCTCAAATCCATTTTTATATTATCTTCCCATCTACATCTTGGCCTCCCCAAAGGTCTTTTTCCCTCCGGCATCCCAACTAACACTCTATAAGCTTTCTGGATTCACCCATACGTGCTACATGCCCTGCCCATCTCAAACGTCTGGATTTAATGTTCCTAATTATGTCAGGTGAAGAATACAATGTGTGCAGCTCTGCGTTGTGTAACTTTAATCTCTTCCTATTATCTAACATTATTTGAAATATATTAACATTCTATGTATTTTAGCTTAATTCTGCTACACAGCTTTGTATTTCATTGTTTAATTAATAGTTCATAGTATTTTGCTGCTTAATTCATAAATAACTCTTGTATACATGTAACTTTTATCTAAATCAAATTGTTGAATTCTTAGCAGCTTGTAAGTTCATACATATGTATGTATACATTTTGCTGGTTGAGTGGAAGAGAAGGCCTTACAGCCTTAAATCTACCAGCTAAAATAAATCATTATTATTATTATTATTATTATTATTATTATTATCATTATTATTATTAATATTAATATTATTATTGTTATTTTATTCTATTTTATTGCATTATATTTCACTTTAACCTGTTCTACTATATTCAATCTCGTCCTACTCAGTTATTTACTAACTTCTTTGCATATTGAGTGGCGTATTTTATGTATACTGTGTCCGTAAACCTAAAATTTGCGTCTTGTGACGTAGAAACCAATATTTAACGCGCAAAAATATTACTTTTCTGAACTTAGATGAGCATCTCTTTCGATAAACTGGAAATATAGGCCTACATTATTATTAATTGTAACAATTATGCATTTTGTTTGTTATTCTTATATATGTTGTATATGGGTTGTTTATTTTATACTGAAAATTACGAAGATTCTAATTGCCGTCTGTTTTATATTTTTTGTTCTTATTCTAAGACCATGGACCATTGGCACAAAGACAAGTTTGGTTACCACCCGACAGTACATGTTTCATGTGCTGGTTTGTTGACATAGAGAGCCGTGTTATACTGTTCATTCGGTAGATATACAGGGTGTTTCAGACAACCCGTAACAGTAATTTATTTCGGAAACCAGTACATTAAAATTTTCGAGACAAAAATATTTGTAACTAAAGCACATGTGAACTTTCATTTGAGCTTGATTTCCTCAATCAGCCTTAACAAGAAGTAGAGTCAGTGGCGTATCACTTTAAAATTTCAAATGGGAGTCGGGGTCAAATAGGGTACTATTTGATAGAGCTCTTCAAAACAAACAACTTTTATAGGAAACCTTTTTATTAATTCCTACTCTTTCAATGAGAAAACTCTATGGAAAATCCAAAGATTCAAGTCAGGAGATCGTGCTGGCCATGCCACAGGATCACATCTGTTTGAAATACGTAGGAGGTATTTGTAATCACTCTTAACTTTTAGGTACTTATTTTATTAGGCACAAAAGTAATTGCAAAACTAGAAAAATATACATACGCAGATACAGTGAAAACAAAACATTTCCTTCTTATTGTACATTGTTGGGCAAGGCCATATAGGTTCCATCATCAGGACAGATAGGTAAGACCAGATGGGTCGTATATTCTATTGGACTCGTTACATAGTTCCGAAACGTTGGAAATAATAAGTTCCAGGGCACGGTCGAATATTCAACAGTTTAATTCACCCTGAAGGTATAAAAATGCAAATATTCAATTTAATTTTATCCTCGACCATGCCGAAATGTAGTAATTATACACCTGGTAGTAGCCCTTTAGTGCACCTCATTAAAGTACACCTATTCATTAAAGTTCAGGTGTTCAGCCAATGACAAATCACCTTTGTACCATTATAAAACCGCAAGTATCGATTATTCTCGGATACGCAATCGAAAGACAATTAGCGAAAAGTCACTGAGGCTGGAAATCCAATACTGTCGCAGAAGGTTATGTTGTGTTGCTATAATAATTAGCGTTAATTGTAAATAATATTGAAATAAATTAAATTTGTCATCTCGTTTTTCAATTCTAAATCAATTTCTAGGTTATATCAAGACTAATATTATTCTCTACGTTATATCAAGGTCAATGACATTCGGCCTCGGAAAAAATCAATACTTTCGCGTCTGCGCACATCTCACAATTTATGTCAGTTCGCTACTCACATAACTATAACATGACCTACTTTTGAATAATTTCAACTTAGAAATATGGTCGAGTATAAAAAGTCGTATGAAACTTGACTATAATGGTAATTAAGAGCTCGTATGAAAATTATGAAACTCGCTTGCGCTCGTTTCATAAACAAACATACTTGCGTCTTAATTACTACCATTATAGGCTCGTTGCATAATGTACAGGGACATCACTTTATTTTTACCAACATTTTTAACATTTACCTGGCTATACTCGGAAACACTGTTTCCCCCTTCCATTACAGGAGTGTGATCTTACTAGTGCAATATGTAAACACATCATTTTACTAGCTATAGGAGGAGAGAAAAGTAGTGTATCCATTTATGTTGTAGGGAAATACGATATTACGATTTTCAGTTTGAGCATCACTTTTACGGAATTTATCAAAATACAGTAGAGTAGTAACATTTTTTTTTTTCAAAAACTCAACTTTTCAGGCGGCTATGTTCGTTATGTAATGTCTACTTTATTTAGCATATTAGTTATTGATGTTATCATACAATATAGAAAGTGCATTTAAATTGAGGGGGTCATAATTAAAGGGCTGTAAGTGCACTTAAGTTACTTTTGAGAAAATGGGGTTTAAATATTTAAGCTTTCGTAAAATCGGTGAAATTTGTTATTTAAATTTTAATGTGTGATGCGATTAAAATATCCCTTTGCCACTAAAATTTTAGATACTTTTGCTTACACTGGATGCACTTAACTCATGTTATTACAAATGTCACTAGCATTCCTTTGCTTCTAGCCACCTCAATTCAAAAAAAGCTAATCTGAATTTTTAAACAAGTTGCTGAAAATGGTTGCCGTTCATTACAATGCAGGCTTCAATTCAGTACGCATATTATTAAAAACATTTTGAAGCATATTCTCTGAAATTGAATTTATCGTTTCTTGAATATAATTTTTTAGTACGATATTATTAATATAGGTTCTTTCTTCTATAGAAAACGCAATCATATTTATGAAACACACTATACACTGCAGTGTTTACTTCACTGCTTGAAGACTTCGAATGCAACAGCGGCCGTAAGTTTGTGTGTCTGACGGGAGCAAGGACATTAGTGAAGGGGTGGGAGTGAAGTACATTCAGAAATTCAGGTACAATAAAAATGCAAGTAAAAATAAAATGATGTCCCTGTACTATTACTTCTTTGCTAGTTTATTTTTATCTTAATTATTTACAGTTATGTTACAGGAGATATCAAAGTTTTCTGCTAGTAAAATTACCTCCCTTATTGACAATGTATCTATTCTGTGTACCTTACAATTACACAAATACATATGAAGAGTTCGCGGGAAAAACGATGTATGTCACATTTCTGTTAAGGATTAGATAATGATCTAATTGAGTCTATAACTGCAAGATGTAGTGCTGTTTCTATAGAAAATAAAGGAAAGGGTTACTGTATTCGTGGTGATAATTCTCCTTTTTACCATTTTTCATAAGAACAACATTAAATTTCGCAGTGATCCATTGAATTAGATAATGACATCAACCTTAAGAAAACTGTGACATTCATCGTTTTTCCTGCGAACTCTTCATATGTAAGAGAAATATTTTTATTATAAAAATTCATAGTTTTGTATTCTTCTTCAGGTCGTAAAAAATTTAATTATCTTCAGGACTTACGTTGTTCTGCAAATTAACTTCAATCCTGCATCATAATTATTAGGTATATTGATTGTAACAATGACAGCATTCATGGGTAATAAGCAGGGAACGGATTTATATGGACTAAAAATATATGAAATATGTAAATATATATGTAGTTATTTTTACCAAAATATGGAATTAAATATGGATTTTTACCAAAATATGGAATTAAATATGGACTTAAAATTATAAAAAATGACTATGTACGTTAAATATTGGTACATTTTAATCAAACTAAACAAAAAATATAATGGACGTACCTTATCTTCCAATGTAGTTTCAACAAAACACAATTTTTATTGTCTGTTACCATAACAATAGGTTACAAACATTTCTTTCAAGTGCTGAAAAGTGAATCTTCTTCTATTGTCTCTGAGGATAGATTTATACTGACTAAAAGAGCGTTCGACGTCACAAGAAGTAACTGGTACATAATTCAATTTCACAATGTCTGCTGGGGATAAGTCCAAGTTAATCTTCACTGTTGATTCACCACTCATCACAGCAACAACCTTTGTAGTTCTTCATATCCAGGGTTTTTGAAAGTACAGTGTCCACCTTAGCTCTTACTGCATCTGCAACTTTACCTCTACCACGATTCAGTTGTTCCACAGTACTATTTATAATTTCAAAACTTTCAGATAGTGAAAGGTGCCTATTTTGGAGACTTTTGAGCGTTTTTATGATGCATGAAAATGTATGCTGAATGTGAGCTAAGTCATTCTTCACACTTATGTCACAGGTAACTGTTTTCGCAGTATCAATTGAGACTGCATCTTCAGAGTCCAATGCAAGGAGAACATTGTTAATAGAGTCTATATGTTCGGCATAATATTCAACTGCTTCTAGCCATGTACCCCATCTAGTTAAAATTGGCTTTGGTGGCAATGGAATTTCAGGGTACATTTCTTTCAACACGTTAACTCTACTGGGAGCTTTGAGAAATACTTTTTCACTGATGAAATCAACAAATCTACTTTAGGGAAATTGTCTCTGACCACTTCTGCCACACGATGAAATGCATGCGCCACACAAGTAAAATGAGTCAATTTAGGATATACAACAGATAATGCTTGTCCAGCTTTGACCATATAAGGGGCAGCATCGCTAATAAAGAATAACACATTATCGTACATAATACCCTTTGGCCACAGGATACCCATAGCTTCGTTGAACAGTTTAACTATAGTTTTGTTATTGCACTTTTCTAGAACATCACAATGTAAAAGAATTCGTTCAGAATATTGTTCACTTAACAAACCGATAACTACATTACCAACAAGTCTACCTTCTTTGTCGGGAGTCTCATCAATGGAAACCCAAATTGAACTATCTTTAATTTCATCTCTTATCTTCTGTATTGTCTCATCGTAGATGGATGGAGCATACGTCTTCCTAAGTGTTGACTCATCCGGGATTGTATGTTGAGTATATTTTTCAAGGAATTCCCTGAAGACCTTATTCTTTAGTTTGTAGAGAGGAATATCAGCAGAGATGAGAGAACGGCACAGGTCGATGTTAAACTCAGATCTTACATTCGATGTTGTTGGTTGTGTTAAAAACAATTGTCTCTGCTTGGAATTTAGTTGTTTGTTGGCCTGATGTTTACTAGTTGTAATGTGTTGTTGCACCAGGAACTTTTGTGTAGATGATACTGCACACTGACACAAATTACAAAATAATATTTTATTGTCAGTTGATAAACCATCTTCTTTAAATTCTGAAATGTAACTTGTTAGTTTTGATTTTAAATTGACTGAATGACGTACTTTTGGCATATTTACCGTCTTTATAGTATGATTTACAAAACTGAACCTATGTGTACTCTGACTGGCATTTAACTGTTGAGCTGCACAACTGAAGTCTGTTAAAAATTTTAAATTAAATTAATACAGTTTTGTAACTTACTTTCCCATTGTTGATAGGACTGCTAATTTTCAAATAACTCTGATGTTAAAGGGATTACTGAACATGTGTTTAAATCTCTATTGTTGAAATGTATTTTTAAAAGTTAATGGAATTTTGTTTTGTTTTATTGTTAAACCTAATATAATATGGACTGTTTTATATGAAATATGGAAAATATATGGAAATTAACGAAAATATGTACTAAACTCTAAAATATGGAAAAATATGGAAAATAAAAGTAGGATTTTTCAACCCTACACATTGTGAAACATAAAGATAATGCAAAATATAAATTATATTAGCTTTATAAGTAAATATGTATTTACATATAAATCCTTTCCCTGGTAATAAGGAAGGCATCTCTCTTTTTGAATAATTGATCGTTTAATTCGAGAGGAAACCGCTAGATGGCTCTCCTGGACATGAATCTTAAATCTGCTCCAGGTTATGAAGCATTTATCCAAGGTCACGTGATATATAACTGATCTTAGCAGCTAGCAGAGCTTATAGGCAGAGACGTTGCAGCACAGCTATTAGTTCCATAGGTACGATATTTTGACTGCAGGGAAGAAAAGTCTGACTATAACCGTCAGAAATGGACGAATTTTATTTGTAAGCATGTTTAACGTACTTGCAATTCAGCGGTTACAGTGTTCGCCATTATATCAGAGGTTCCCTGGTTCGAATCATGCCGACGACGATAAAAAAATTGACAAAGGATTCATGCAAATGTCTTTATTCTTGGTGTGTAATTCTTAGGTAAGGTAAATTTTAAGGAATAAATATATACTACCACTGACAGAATGACTGAATCCTATTCAATAATTGAATGGTGAATTTCAAAAACGACTTAAGTCCCTAAAAGTAGTTTTGAGAAAAGTAAAGAAAACTAAAACGATGAATGTCACATTTCTGTTAAGGATTAGATAATGATCTAATTGAGTCTATAACTGCAAGATGTAGTGCTGTTTCTATAGAAAATAAAGGAAAGGATTACTGTATTCGTGGTGATAATTCTCCTTTTTACCATTTTTCATAAGAACAACATTAAATTTCGCAGTGATCCATTGAATTAGATAATGACATCAACCTTAACAAAACTGTGACATTCATCGTTTTTCCCGCGAACTCTTCATATGTGTTTTCATGCGACATCCTAGATAACGAAGTGAAAGTTAAATGTGGTATATGTTTTATTTAATTCTGCTCAGTAAATCAGGCAGGATAATCACGGGGTTGTATTGAACTATTGGTCCCATCGTCTTTACAATTTTAATAGACACAAAATTCCAGTAGTGAGCGTACATACACGGTTCATTGAAACCCGCCCCCGGTCTATAGAACATTATTCCGAATCACTAAACATTCACAGAGGGGGTAAAGGAAGAGGAGGGGTTGGGGAAGGAGCAGCAGACGGTATTGAAATCTCTAACAAGTCAGAAAACTCCCGAGATGAGAGAAATTTCTGCCTTCAGGAAGTACATGACGAGAGAAGCTATTGTTGGCAGTCGAGTCGAAGATATTTCCAGACAACCGGCAGTAACCAGGGCAATAAATCTCCCAGCATGTCCTCTGCGAATGTTATTCTATCATGTTGGTAGCACTGACCATGACTTCGTTGTTCATGGGGTCATGGTTTTGAATTCCTTCTGATGCAGTGTGCGTTTGTAATTGTTCTGACAGCAACATTTATTATCCCTTTACCGTGAAATATCCCATATTTTATAAACGGAAATAAAACGTTAAGTAACAATTTATTTTGAAAATAAAGTATCTTTGACGATTCATTTTATTAATTTATTAGAGGGCGGATTATAGCTTATTTGCATGTTATATTCCATAGTTCGAATAATATGGTACCATTACTATATCAATGCGTTTCAAGATATTTCCTACCAAAGATCAAGATTTTATAGTGCATATATATACACTGGTCAAAAAAAGTTAAGCATAATTAGGCATATAACGGTTTTTATTAATTAAAATAAAATAGATAAATTATAATTGGGTTTCTTGGTTCCACCGAATAAACTTAAAAGTAGAAATACACTATTTGTTAACAATGGACTCAATATGAAATGAAAAAGTTGCATTGTTTGGAAACAACGGAAAAGATAAGGGAAGTTGAAATTCGTACATCATCAAAGAAAAGGAAATGGTGCTTTCAGTGCCCTGTTTAATAACGTGTTGGTCCTCCACGAACCCTGAGGCACTCTTATATGCGACGGGGCATACTCAGTACCAACGCATCTAAGCTCTCCTGAGGCAAATTGTCCCATTCTTCCAAGGCAGCATTCCTGAGTTCTTGAATCGTTAATGGGTGTTGTGGACGATTGGAAATGGCTCTCCTGAGAAAGCTCCATGCATGCTCTATGCAGTTCATATCCGGTGAGCATGGTGGCCAATCCATTCTTCGGATCCCATGTTCTACCAGATACCGCTGCACTCTATGAGCACGATGAGGCCGAGCATTATCGTCCTGTAGAGTGAACCCTTCTCCTACAGTCTCTGCAAAACCACTTACTATGGGTTGGAGGATGTTGTTCTCATACACGGCAGCAGTCATGTTTCCCTCTGTTGAAACCAGTGGTGTGCGGCGCCCAAACATGACACCTGCCCAAAACAAGGTTGAACCACCAAACTGTTGGTGACGTTCCACTGTCATTGAGGGATGATTTCGTTCCCCTGTTCGTCTCCATACGCGAATAGAGTTGTTGTCAGGGTGTAGGCCCATTCTCACTTCGTCTGAGAATAAAGTTCTGGTCCATTGGTCTCGTGTCCAATTCTCATGTGCTCTAGCCCATCTTGCACGAGCACCCCTGTGATGTGGACGGAGTGCTGGAGTCTTGAGTGGTCTTCGAGCATACAACCCTATGTCATGAAGTCTATTGCGCACAGTTTGGCTACTTACAACACCAGTGGCTTCGCGCAGGTCATGGCGCAGAGTTGTAGCTGAGGCTATAGGTTTCCTACGTGCAGATAACCTTACATACCGGTCCTGACCTGGTGTTGTTTTGCGTGGACGGCCCTCGCGAGGTCGATCTGCTATTGACTGGGTTTCCTGGAACTTTCTCCACACTCTGGAGACAATACTCTGATTCACATGAAGGCTGTTAGCAATATCAACTTGTCTCATGTTTTGTTCCATCAAAGTGATGATTTTGATGCGGTCTGCCATTGTAAGGGTGTTCCGAGCCATTGTACTGCACTATGAAGCACTATGAAGCAAAACGACACTGATTGAACTTTGCTCGAATTACAGACTTTGTTTACTGCACTATGAAGCAAAACGACACTGATTGAACTTTGCTCGAATTACAGGCTTTGTTTACTAGCCGTGATTTGGACGTTACCTAGTGATTCAGAATAAAACAAATGAAAGAGTTTGAATTGGTAAACATAATACGTGCCACATAAAACCAAAAGAAACATAAATATCAGGTATTATTGGGTAAACTGGAAATATGCTTAACTTTTTTGACCAGTGTATATATATATATATATATATATATATATATATATATATATATATATATATATATTACAGAAGAAAATAATTAAAATATATCTTCATAAATCTGTTTATTTTCCATCTCAAAAATTGTTTTTAGACTTTAATGTACTCAACACAAAACAAATTTATTATATTGTATTAATAAAATTCATACATAAAAATCGAAATAATTTTGAATTGTGTTCTCATAGTTACGAAACAAAAGTTATGAATTCTTTAAGATTGTTTGAACCAAAATGCAACACTGTTACAGTATTTAATCATAGTAGTAATTTAGGCCCAAGAATATATAACAAATTTATATTTAAATATCCTAATCTTGTCAATTCTAATAGTTCTAGCAGAGCGGGTAGAAGAGAAAGTGACGATACTTCCACTAGTCCAGCGGTTCGTCGCAGAGCGGCGCTCGCTCTGCTTTCTGTTCTCAGTTTCAGGAGCACTCTTCATAGAACATCTGGTTATTCATCATCTTTTACAGTATCCACGTCGCGACAATGGAATTCCTTGTCACAAAGTATTAGGGGCTGCAAGACAATCAAAACCGCAGAAAAATGGATATCACAGATATAAGAACGAGCATACAGTTTTCTGTGTTCGTGGAATTGCTCTACACCACTTCTGAAAAATAGACTAGTCTATGGATGGATAAAAGAAAGTCTCTTCCTTACAGATTACAGAGTATCTATAATTGGATTTACATCAAGAACAAAACAATTAGGCTTATTACTACTAGCTCACATAAACGGCACAATAAAAATCACCCGAACACCACAAGAAATATCTTCTTAATTCCATAGCAGAACGAGTTCTACCTGCTCTGTTCACAGTATTAAGAGGAAAACTGCAATCTTAGAACGATCACCACGCCAATGTTTCGCTCAGTTGCCGCGGCGACACTAGGGGGTTTAAAAGTCCCATTAGACCCTTGCCGAGTTACCACACTTTCTATTCTAAACGCTCTGGTTCTAGTATTACATTTAAAAAGTTATGTATGGATTTTATAAAAATTTAAAAATTGTAAATTTAAATTTATATATTATGATTTCATAGTAGACATAAGACAAATTGTATTGTATACTTATTAGTTTCAATTCAGGAATCCGCCCCTGAGCACGAGCTCTACTCTTTCAGGGGTGAGCAAAAGTTTTTCTGTATATGTTATATTTTATGTTACAATTATTAGCAAAATAAATAAATAAATATGCATGTGGAATGAAGATAAATGCCAACAAGACGAAGATCATGGAATAAAAGAAAAGTAAAGAAGATAATATTGCGGATTCTAAATGAGGCAGTAGAGCAAGTGGACAGCTTCAAATACTTGGGTTGTACTATAAGCAGTAACATGAGCTGCTGCCATGAAGTCAAAAGGAGAATAGCAATGGCAAAGAAAGCTTTCAATAGAAAAGGGAGCATCTTCTGAGGAACTCTGGAGAGAGAACAAAGAAAGAGACTAGTGAAGTGCTTTGTGTGGAGTGTAGCACTGTATGGGGCAGAATATTGGCATTACGACTAAGTGAAGAGAAGCGACTAGAAGCACTTGAAATGTGGATGTGGAGAAGAATGGAATGTGTGAAATGGACAATTAAGTGCCGCCCTACGTTTAGTAACAATGTTTCCTGTATCACTAAACACACAAAAAAACTGTCAAGCACTTCTCCACGATTGTTCAATTTAAGTCCAAACGTTTCATCGAGTTTATCTCTCAAATTCTCATATGACATTATGGAGCGTACACTTTTCACAAACCACAGAAAACTGATTATTTTTTCTTTATCAAACTAAACACACAACCTTCATATACAAACTCAGTACAGAAACTGCAAACACCTGCAAAAGTACAGCGGTCGAAACAGAAGACTGGCCCCTACTGTAATCGAATTACCAGATTTTAAAAAGATAAGAAGGTAGTTACGCTCTCACGTGCACACAGTGTAGACATGGCTATTTTATAAGGGATGAGGGGGACGAATCCCAGAAAAGTATGTATTTCATATGCTAGGAAGATGAGCTGACAACAAGGTGGAAGTTTTCTTGGAAAACCATAAAACTTAATAAGGGTTTCGCATTGTGTTTCAACTTTCATTAGAGGTAGCCTAGGTCACTGTTCTCATATCTCCATCTCTTTCTGAAGTGTTTGTGCAAAGATTTTCCCTACGCTACCTGGTTTACAGTTAGAAAATAACAGTACTATTGTGCTTTTAAGTAAGCAATTTCCGAGAGAGAAATATTGTTGGAATTTTTAGTATGAGTTTGTATTAACAAAATAATAATTGGTATCAACTAGAGCCGATTAATTTTAATCGACTCGGTTATTCGATTAAATATTTTGATCGATTAATCTTACAACAGAATTGATCGATTAATCGATTAAATCTCAGAACACTACTAAAAACCATAAGTAAGTAAGCAATCTAAAACTTAAAGTACAGTTTATCAAACAATTGCAGCTACTTCGAATTATAAAAAAGAGCGAGACCACGATTAAATTTTCAGAACTGAAATTTCTCAGAAGAACGACTAGCCTAAATATACATTATTAGGCTAGAAGTAACGTTGTATAGTCAACTGTCCGCAGAAAAATTCCTAATTTACATAAAGCATTAGTTATAGCATTACGTAACACAATAACTCCAAATTAGAGACTTTGTAAGTTGTCAATCAAGAGTCAGAAGACGGCCAGAAAAATCCTTCAAGTAACTTTTGTAAAGACATGTTTAAACCGAAACAGAATTCTAGCCTAGATTAGTGATTGAATCACGATTATCGCTTGATGATGATTAGAATGGTTATTTATTTATTTATGTAATTATTTATTTATTTATTTTTATTTATTTATTTATGTATTTATTTATTTATTCATTTAAATCCACCACCAACAGAAGCAGGCTTCCAATTACAGGTGGCTTACGCAGATATATATATATATATATATATATATATATATATATATATATATATATATATATACAAAATACATAATAAGAAAAAAACAAACAACACAAACGAAAGAAAGAAAACACATAATGATAATAGATGCTGGAATATAATATTTCAGTTAATATAATAATAATAATTATTATAATAATAATAATAATAATAATAATGATTTATTTTAACTGGCAGAGTTAAGGCCATTCGGCCTTCTCTTCCACTCAACCAGTGCGATACAAAAATACAAAATTACTATATTGCTAAGGAGCAGAACATAATTAATACAATACAATACAATACAATACAATACATAACAATTCTTTTACCTTCCCAACACTCCAATGAAATAATTATGCACTAATAATAACATTAATAATAATAATCATACCTAAATATAATTAAATCATTAAACTCGATCAATTTGTCTGCGTCAGTAAGAAATTGTTTAGCTTTGTCTTGAAGGTAGTAATTGTCTGGCAGCCCCTAATCTTCTGAGGTAGAGAATTCCATTCACGAGGGACTGAGACAGTAAAAGAGGATGAATAGTGGGATGTTCTATGGGCAGGAATTGCTAGGATTTGGCTCTCCTTTGACTTGGTGTTTAGATTGTGATTGCAGGATAAGTAGTTAAACCGGGAACGAAGATAATTTGGAGTAGAAGTGTGGAGAACTCGAAACAGAAGAGAAAGCGAATGAAGTGTTCTACGGTTACTAAGTTGCAGCCAGGATAAAGATTTGAACGAGGGTGTAATGTGGTCAAATTTGCGAGCATTGCTGATGAATCTGACACACATATTGTGCACACGCTGTAGATTGTTCGAAAGTTCAGTTGTCAAATCTGTAAGTATTATGTCGCAATAGTCAAACAGTGCCAAATGTCAATATAATGATGCAAAATTATTTAAAAACTAGAGTAAAAACATTATAATACACTTCTTCACAATTTAAATATCTAAGGAAATACAACTCTTTTTAATATTGTATGAAATTTTTCAACTGTTAAACTGAAATCCAATTGAGAATCACAGTTTAAAGACAGAGAGTTGTAAGTATTACACATAACAAACAATGGAGAGTTCTTGAAGAAAACAGTTCTAGGAATAGGAATAATAAAATGTTGCCTATGACGTAATTCTGTTCTTTTTACATTGAACTGAAGAAATTTAAGAAAATCACAGTTATTCAATATACCTTTAACAGTATTATAGAGTAAAATTTGACTATTTATTAATCGTCGAGATTTTTAAGTTTTATAATTAAATTCAAAAAGTAAATGATTATACGAAATTTGTATGTCATAAGACGACACGTCATGTTTTTTTTTAATATAAATAAACTAAAAATCTTTTCTGTATCCTTTCTATTTGTATCTGATGGGACTGGAACTGAGGTGACCATATTACAGACGCATACTCTAGTTTACTTCTAACCATAGTTTTATATAGAGTATCAATAGTATTTGTATTTTTAATTCTTTTGTATTTCTGATTATAAATCCTAATTTTCTATATGCCTCAATTACCACGTGATTTAAGTGCATTTTAAAACATAAGTTGTGTGTAAAATAAATACCCAAATCCTTAAATGATTCTACTCTAGGTAACTTCACACCATTAATTTCAAACGAATTTTGAGCAACTGACTTATTTTTAGAATACGTCATAAAGCAATATTTATTAAGATTTATGATGACAATGATGATAATGCTTATGGCCATGATGATGATAAACTTCTTCAGCAACGTACCTAAATTGTGCCGGTTACATCCTGAGTGACGTTCTGCAATGGCTTCCCATTGTGACCTGCACAACAGTTGTGCACTTTCACGCAGTAGTTTTATGATCCATTTCTCCTCAAAATTAAATTCCCATGAATCACTGCACGCAATTACCAAGGTTAGGCTGTACAAAATTACCTCGTAATTGCGTACATTTTCCCTTTTATGAACATATTCAGAGTTAATTTCACTATTTAACAAAACGTAAAATGCCATTTAATGTGTATAAACTCGTTGTGGTTACATCCACATACGTTTTAAAGAAAATTTTGTCTTTTAAATAATGCATTATTGTGGACATATTCAATTTATACACTAGGTTATAGAATTGAGTAAGAGCACCCAACTGAACGTCTGTCAGTCGGTACAACGTTGGCGCGCTCAGTCAAAAGTCGCGGGTTCAATAACCGGCCCGGGAACAATATTTTCCTTGAAATTATTCAACCATTGGATTGTTAAAAATGTTATATATGTGGGTTACATCAGCTGCTTGTCTATGCGGATGACGTGAATATGTTAGGAGAAAATCCACAAACGATTAGGGAAAACACGGGAATTCTACTTGAAGCAAGTAAAGAGATAGGTTTGGAAGTAAATCCCGAAAAGACAAAGTATATGATTATGTCTCGTGACGAGAATATTGTACGAAATGGAAATATAAAAATTGGAAATTTATCCTTTAAAGAGTTGGAAAAATTCAAATACCTGGGAGCAACAGTAACAAATATAAATGATACTCAGGAGGAAATTAAACACAGAATAAATATGGGAAATGCCTGTTGTTATTCGGTTGAGAAGCTTTTATCATCTAGTATGCTGTCAAAAAATCTGAAAGTTAAAATTTATAAAACAGATATGTTACCGGTTGTTCTGTATGGTTATGAAACTTGGACTCTCACTTTGAGAGAGGAACAGAGATTAAGGGTGTTTGAGAATAAGGTGCTTAGAAAAATATTTGTGGCTAAGAGGGATGAAGTTACAGGAGAATGGAGAAAGTTACACAACGCAGAACTGCACGCATTGTATTCTTCACCTGACATAATTAGGAACATTAAATCCAGACGTGTGAGATGGGCAGGGCATGTAGCACGTATGGGCGAATTCAGAAATGCATATAGAGTGTTAGTTGGAAGGCCGGAGGGAAAAAGACCTTTAGGGAGACCGAGACGTAGATAGGAAGATAATATTGAAATGGATTTGAGGGAGGTGGGATAAGATGATAGAGAATGGATTAATCTTGCTCAGGATAGGGACCAATGACGGGTTTATATGAGGGCGGCAATGAACCTCCGGGTTCCTTAAAAGCCAGTAAGTAAGTAAGTATATATTTGATTCCCTCTTGAAGTTTTATCGCACTTTAAAAATAGTTCCCTGAAAATGTCCCACTTTATATTAAAGTTACAGAAAACCGATGTTATAAGAAAATCAGGGGAAAACAGGCATGTAGTTTGATTTGGATACTGTTAAGTAAGAATCCGAGAATTAAGTGAAAGTAAAAAGAAAACTCCAAAATAAGCCTATTACGTGCTTTCACAAAACGCTTCCATTTTATTAGCTGTTATTGCATTCAATTTCAGGTTTGAACAATTTTACTTTTAACTCTGGGATGACTAATTTTTCACATTTCTACAGAGTGATTTATATATAACTGACACATTTCTTTCATTAATTGTTCCAAAACGAATTGTGCTAGCGACAACGTATTATGCCTAAAATGTAGAGGAATTTTGGGAGATTATTTACCTCTATAGCAAATGTTGAAAATGTCTTCCATCCTGCATAAGGCACAACTCAACACGTCGTTCCATGTTACTGGCCACTCGCTGGAGGACTCTGTTGTCAATAGCTTGAATCTCCTGTGTGATGTTGTGCTTCAGATCGTCCAATGTCTGGGGACGTGTGACGTAAACCCTGTCTTTTAAGTAACCCCATAGAAAGAAGTCCGGCGTTGTCAAATCCGGAGATCTCGGTGGCCACAGGTTCCTGGAAATTATTCGGTCGTCAAAGAAACTTGGTTTTAGACTAGCACTTTTCGCAGCTCTCTGACACATTGAGTAGGTGTACCCTGTCTCCTGCGACAAACGTCTTAATAATTTTTTGGATGACTGCTCCAGTCGTGCTCTTACGTCAACAACAACCGTGGGAAGCCTAGATGAACGATGCTTGCCCTTTTCACTCACCAGAGATCCAGTTGTTTCCAATTTGTTTACCAGTCTCAGTATTGTGTTTCATTTGGGAGGATTGCGAACACCAAATTCTCTCTGGTATGCCCTTTGAGTAGCTGTAATTGAATTCGTAATCCAGTATTGCTTCACAAGGAAGAGCCGTTGATTTAATGTGTACTGCATTTTCACGTTGACACAAAATGTCGAAAACAGCTGCCAACAATAGGAATAAAACATTAACATCTGCGCATCTATTGCTGCCAACAATAGGAATAAAACATAAACATCTACGCATCTAGTGACAGGGAATCGAAACTCCAGAACATTCTGCTTAATTTGGTGCTAAAATTGGGTCAGTGCTGCCAATAATAGGAATAAAACATAAACATCTGCGCATCTAGTGACAAGGAATCGAAACTCCAGAACATTCTGCTTAATTTGGTGCTAAAATTGGGTCGGTGCTGCCAATAATAGGAATAAAACATAAACATCTGCGCATCTAGTGACAAGGAATGGAAACTCCAGAACATTCTGCTTAATTTGGTGCTAAAATTGGGTCAGTGCTGCCAATAATAGGAATAAAACATAAACATCTGCGCATCTAGTGACAAGGAATCGAAACTCCAGAACATTCTGCTTAATTTGGTGCTAAAATTGGGTCAGTGCTGCCAATAATAGGAATAAAACATAAACATCTGCGCATCTAGTGACAAGGAATCGAAACTCCAGAACATTCTGCTTAATTTGGTGCTAAAATTGGGTCGGTGCTGCCAATAATAGGAATAAAACATAAACATCTGCGCATCTAGTGACAAGGAATCGAAACTCCAGAACATTCTGCTTAATTTGGTGCTAAAATTGGGTCGGTGCTGCCAATAATAGGAATAAAACATAAACATCTGCGCATCTAGTGACAAGGAATGGAAACTCCAGAACATTCTGCTTAATTTGGTGCTAAAATTGGGTCAGTGCTGCCAATAATAGGAATAAAACATAAACATCTGCGCATCTAGTGACAAGGAATCGAAACTCCAGAACATTCTGCTTAATTTGGTGCTAAAATTGGGTCAGTGCTGCCAATAATAGGAATAAAACATAAACATCTGCGCATCTAGTGCCAAGGAATCGAAACTCTAGAACATTCTGCTTAATTTGGTGCTAAAATTGGGTCATTGAATGAATTTCCAACGGAATAATTAAAGAAAGAAATGTGTCAGTTCTATATAAATCACTCTGTACAATAACAGTTTGTGTAACACGATTTGTCGTGAACAGACAGACAGACAGACAGCTTTTCGAGCTATTTGTACTTACTCCTCTGTGCACAGAGACAATTGAAGACCCGTTTAAAACTGGGAAGTGGCGCATAGTTGGCGTTCTTGTTGAAATTCCGGGTATGTATCTGTGATGACGGGTGATACACGACAGACGGACAGACAGACAGACAGACGGGCCGGTGAGGAATGGAAGAGGGCAGAGAGCAGGCGGAGAGACTGGGCTAAGGAGACAGTATGAGCAATGGGTTCTGGGTGAGAGTGTGAAGCCCTCGGCAGACGGAAGAACGTGAGATGAAGTATGTGGAGACAAGAAAAAAAGGAAACAATGCCAAGAGATGTGAGATGAATAAAGTTAAGGGCTGGCACCCCTAGAGAATGTCGCACGTTGTACATCTTCCTTTTTCCACATACTCGAAATAAGTCTCACTACGGACTTGATACATCACAATACCGTGCATACTCATCCCGCCTTAATTCTCATGTGAAAAAGCGAACGTTACATGACTTACAAATCTCAGTGTTAGGTTGGCAGGCATGTCGAGATTCGAGTCTTTGACGCAGGCAGAGAAAGGAAAAGAAAAAAAGAACTACGAAGCAGATGGAAAAGAAATACAACAGTAGAGAAGAATAAGAGAAAGCAGATAGATACAAATATAGTAAGTAGATGCAGAAAAAGTATCAGGAGTAGATAAATAAAAGGAAAGCGGTATATAAAAAGATTAATACGACTATTTCGTTATATTACGTCATTCCATTTTCGACCAATGAAGTGTAATGAAATTTTCAATTCCAACCGATCACAGTCACACTTTGCGATAAATTTTGCAGCTAGATTTATCGCTATTAATGTATCGCATGGTCGTTCTTTTGTTTAGTCGTTGTCGCCAACTGTTTCCCCGTAAATTGATGATCATGAATACATTAAGATGCAACTACACGGTTAAACTTTTCTTTCAACTTTAAAGCAATGAATGCAAGATTTATATTTAATATTAATATATTTACACGGTGAAGACGACGTTCAAAACGGCGCACCATGTAGACACAAAATCTTCATGCATCTTAATTTAACGTACGTTTTAAACTTGATTCTTTCAATATTCTTCCCAGATTGCACGCATACGCGATTGGAATATTGAACTGTGTAGATACAGCTTTAGTTCCGTTACACACTACAGCGAGAATGCGTTTGTCGAGCTATAAAAATGCTTTCCTGTAGCACTGAGTAACGGTCGAAATAAGGCACAGCTAACATTTTTCCTGCGCCCACAGGTAACTTATAATGCTAGCCTATAAAATTTGTATTTTGTGAATGAAATGAAACAATTAATAGAAAGATGTTCAAATTTATGTAACATCATCGCATATCAAACCCAAAGACCTTGTATAATATATACAAGGTCTTTGATCAAACTGTCTTCCGTATGGCGTAATAAAATTCGTGTTTTAATTATCTATACAGAGATGGCTTCACTGCGTAGCAACATGTCTCGCGTAAATAAGCATTGCTATATAGCTGTCCCCACATATATTACACAGTTCTTAGTTCTGGCGTAGTGTGTAATGTAACGATGAAGTACTAAATAAAGTGCGAAATTCTACTTCCACGTCTACATCTTCATCTTCTAATTCCATATCCATTGTAGGCTATCTCAAAAAATTACATTCCTTCATTCAGATTTGATAAATGCGTTTTCAACAATTCTTCATTTAATTAATGTATTAATCAGGTTCCTGTAATTATATTATAAAATTTTTAATTAAATCATGATTTCAGCAGATAATTAAAATGTATTTATGTTATAATAACAAGAGAAAAGTGTAGTACATGTAATTAACATTGTTACACCTGTATTTCGCTTTTCGCAATTTGCATTACTGAATAATAACATCGAATTTCTTGATTGCAGTAATCGATATTAATCTATTTCAACTTCACAATGCCTGAATAAGTTAAGTATTCGTAAATATACAATTATTAGCATTTTGTGATCGAATTTTAGATTTATCAGCAGATATCAGACCTCTCGCGACATTGCTGCAGATAATCCCACGCGAATGTTTCTCAGCCAATGAACGAGCTCATTGACTCTAGTGTGACCAATGAGAATCGAATTACACTGATAGTTAAAAGCACAGTCTAGTATATATAGGCTACAGTCACGAAGCTCAATACGTAGTAAATATGCATCCATAGATAGTTGCTTGCCATAGGATCGCTAATATCGCCTCATTACAGACAATGCGAAATAGTGCCGGCACAGTCAATTGTTTCTAGCACCCTCACAACTCAAGTTTCGTGACTGTATACATTAGACTGTGGTTAAAAGCATGGTGCTCAAAATTAATGAGTGATAATTATTTCCTCTTATGTTCATTTGTTTCATTTGTATCGTCTCTGTTTCTTTATCAGCAATCAAGCAATTACGTCAGACTTAGTCTCAGCATACAACAATAATTAACTACAATAATTGCATAATTAATTATTATAAGTAAAAATGTTTACGATAAAATTAAACACGTTGAAAATTATAAATAAGCAATGATAAAAGAGTTCAAAATAAAGTGTTGTTATAACCTCAAATATTCAGTTGTTTTTATTTCAAGGATCCTTTTATTCTTATCATCTCTGCTTCGATTCGACAGTTTTTCTGGATCTTATTATTACCTCGAATGTTTAGTTGTTCAGAATTACAGTTGTTCGCATTGGGATTATCTTATCGAATACAATTCGTGATAATAGTTATCCTTAGCTAATTTAATTACGCTTTTAAACTCATGTTTGCTGTTATTAGATAATTATTTCTCGACCTCCAGTTTCGAAATAATTATCTTGTCAACAAACATTCGCTAAGCTCAATTAAATTACCGGAAATTATCAGCGCTCGTTTTGTTATAAAAGATAATTACGATAATGATAATAATAAAAAGAAGCAGAAAGGAGGGCTAAATTAAGTGTATTATAATGATAACGATGATAAGCAGAAGACTAAAATAAAGAAAAAAATAGGGGAATAGGAACATGAAAAAATTAAAGAACAATAGAAGTACATAGAAGAAAAATAAAAAGAAAAGCGGACGCAGAATAAGAAGAAGACGCAGACAAAATAATATTCACAATAATACAGAAGCAAAAGAGAAGAATAACAACAAAGAGGAAAATCGAAAGATGAAGCGTCAGGTGAGGAGAAAAAGACAATGAAGGAAAGAAGCATATGATTGCGTAGAATAAAGAAGACGTAGGATAAACTTAAGTAGAAGGAAAACACAAATATACGAAAAAGTAGAAAATTGTGACAAATTTGAAATAGCAGCAAAGAAATTAAGATGACTAAAGTGTAAAATCATAAGCAGTAGAAACAAAAATGTAGAAACAAAGAAGTATTATAAAAAATAAATGGAGAAAAACCAGAAACATAATAGTACATTATGCAACGAACCTATAATGGTAGTAATTAAGACGCAAGCATGTTTATGAAACGAGCGCAAGCGAGTTTCATAATTTTCATACGAGCATCTTAATTACCATTATAGTCAAGTTTCATACGACTTTTTATGCTCGACCATATTTCTAACCTGAAATTATTCATAAGTATTCATGTTATTCTTATCTGACTGAGGAGCGGAACTGACTTTGTGCAATACCTCGTAAATTGTGAGATGTGCGCAGACGCGAAAGTATTGATTTTTTCCGAGAAACAAATGTCGACATTGATCTTGATATAATCTAAAGAGTAAAATAAACATTAATCTTGATATAACCTTGAAATTGAATTAGACATTGAAAAACGAGATAACAAATTGTATGTATTTGAATATTATTTACAATTAACGCTAATTATTATAGTAACAGAACTAGTTGTCTTTCGATTGCATATCCGAGAATAATCGATTCTTGCGCTTTCATATTGCTACAATGGTGTTTTCTGATTGGTGGAACACCTGAACTTTAATGAATAGGTGTACTTTAATGAGGTCCATTAAAGGGCTGCCACCAGGTGTATAATTACTACATTTCGGCATGGTCGAGCATAAAAATACAGGGACATCATTTTATTTTTACTAACATTTTTAATATTAACCTTGCTATACCTTTGGATCAACGCAGTTTGCTACCCCCTTCCACAACTGGAGTTCGATGATCAACTGGCGTAATGTACAAACAAATCACTTTACTAGGTATAGGAGGGAAGAACAGTAGTTCATCCATTTACGGTAACTAGGAAATATCGCGATTTTGAGTTTGATAATTTTCATTAGGTTTTTGTTTAATCAAAATACAGTACAGTATTAACAATGAGTGTTTTTACTCACGAACTGAGCTGTCCATGTAGACGTATTCATTATGCAGTGTATATTATACTGTCTACAGCACATTGGCGTACAATATAAAGAATGAAGTTAAATTGAAAAATAAACATAATATGGATATTTAAACACATTTTTTAAAATGCTGGCCGTTCATTTCGATACAGGCTTCAGTTCTAATTTGTGTAATTCCAATTACCAGTTTCAGCCTTCGTACTAGTAACTCATGTTCAAATAATTCTGTACCTACTCTATAGAAGAGTACCTTACGCACTGTAAATTCAATCTTCACTTCCGCCCGATCCGAAAAGATAAAATTACTCCGACATGCTATCTAATATTCGTCCAAGTGGTTATATCGTAGGGTCGTAGAAAGGGTGGGAATCACGTGACAGTTAATTACTTAACGAGGCCCTTTTATTTAAGTTATTTTTAACAGTTGTATAATATTAAGTAAACATCCAATTCTTAACAGAAATTAATGTTCTCAGAAAAGAGCTAAGACAGCCCAGCCACTAGCTGGGGGAAACCGGGATGCGACGTAGGCAAATGGACGACAGTACCTGTGCGAAAATGATTCAATATTGAAACCTCTTTCGTCACTGTAAAACGCGAACATATTTTTGGAACTTACTGTTTACTATGACCGTAAGGCTACTAGGAGTGTATATGCGGTCTTGGATCTGTGTGGAGGACGGTTGAACTTCATTAGTAGAAGGGGTGGAAGTGAAGTACATTAAAAAACTCAGGTACAATAAAAATTGAAGTAAAAATAAAATGATGTCCCTGTACAAAATAAACAGAATGAGTAGAAAAAAATAGTATTTGTACCAGCAACTGGCACTAATACCAACGATGTGAAAACCAGTATAAAGAGCTGTGTTTGGACCTAAGCTAACAGACAGAGTCGAGATCCCTGAAATGTGCGTTAGAGCCGCGAGTGCCTAGTCTAAGATTCAATTTCACTTGAAGGAATTGTTACTTAAATATGCAGCAACATAAAGGAGCGGAGCGCTGTGTCCCACGTCACTCAGAGCGGGATGACGTGACACCAACGAGATCAAATTGGAGCAAGTGTAAATATTTCAGCAGGAACTTGTCTTTTTCCGAGAATACTAGATGTGACTGCTATATACGTACGGGGCCCTTAATAATGTAGTTCACCTTCAACATCGTCATTAAAAAGTTAAAAAAAGAGAACATAAGAATATAATTATGTCAGGAAAATATAAAAAATTCGAAACGAGAAAACTTCCTATTTTTCACTGTTAATGTGTGTAGCATTATTGGGCAGCGGTGACTCTTCAATCTCTTAGTAGTTGGTTGCTTATGTACTAAGTAATTTGTGGAAGAATTTTCTAATCTCCATTAATGTAAAATTTCTGATCTCATACATCTAGGAATCTAGGCTAAGAAAACACGGAAGGTCTACCTGCCAATGCGCCATAATGACAGTGTTGCCAATTTCGAAGAAATTTATGTTGAAGCACGCCGAAGAAAGAGGGAAATTTATACTTACTTACTTACTGGCTTTTAAGGAACCCGGAGGTTCATTGCCGCCCTCACATAAGCCCGCCCTTGGTCCCTATCCTGAGCAAGATTAATCCAGTCTCTATCATCATATCCCACCTCCCTCAAATCCATTTTAATATTATCTTCCCATCTACGTCTCGGCTCGCTAAAGGTCCTTTTCCCTCCTGCCTCCCAACTAACACTCTATATGCATTTCTGGATTCGCCCATACGTGCTACATGCCCTGCCCATCTCAAACGTTTGGATTTAATGTTCCTAACTACGTCTGGTGAAGAATACAATGCGTGCAGTTCTGTGTTGTGTAACTTTCTCCATTCTCCTGTAACTTCATCCCTCTTAGCCCCAAATATTTTCCTAGGCACCTTATTCTCAAACACCCTTAACCTATGTTCCTCTCTCAAAGTGAGAGTCCAAGTTTCACAACCATAAAGAACAACCGGTAATAGGCCTATAACTGTTTTGTAAATTCTAACTTTCAGATTTTTTGACAGCAGACTGGATGATAAGAGCTTCTCAACCGAATAATAACAGGCATTTCCCATATTTATTCTGTGTTTAATTTCCTTCCGAGTATCATTTATATTTGTTACTGTTGCTGCAAGATATTTGAACTTCTCCACCTCTTCAAAAGATAAATTTCTAATTTTTATATTTCCATTTCGTACAATATTCTGGTCACGAGACATAATCATATACTTTGTCTTTTCGGAATTTACTTCCGAACCTATCTCTTTACTTGCTTCAAGTAAAATTCCCGTGTTTTCCCTAATCGTTTGTGGATTTTCTCCTAACATATTCACGTCATCCGCATAGACAAGCAGATGATGTAACCCGTTCAATTCCAAACCCTCTCTGTTATCCTGGACTTTCCTAATGGCATATTTTTAGTAATGGGAAATTTATATAAAATCTAAATAATAAAATTTGGACGATCATGAATTTTTTTCCCTGTTTACCATTGTTGTCTACATCCTTCGTAAGTTGACAATATCGCACGTTCTCTGGTTGCTATGCAAACAAAAGAAATCACAGTGCCGTTATAACTACTTACAGCATTAGAGTGCGGTAAGTAGAAACAAATGAAGCCTTTATTTAGAAAAATACACAATATTTTCATATCTTTTTTTAGACTTTTCCGATATTAACTTAGCGTAACCGATCCTCCATGATTCTTCAATCCCTTCATCCACTAAATCCTCAACCAACTCTTTTGTCATAATCATTAAATGATTACAAAACTAACAACAGTCACTGTTTACACTGAAACAGAATAACCTACATATTACCTTGGCAACGGTGTTCAAACTTTCTTATAGGAGAAATTTTTACTTATCAAACAAACTTATGTAATATGTATGTATATGTATTAAAAACAAATTTATTTAAATGACGATCGTCCCAAAAGTAGTATGCAATACACATGCGTTAAGTGCGTAACTGTTTCCTTGATTCTGTTATAATGGATGTATCGCAATACACTTTTACATATGAAGAGTTCGCGGGAAAAAAGATGAATGTCACATTTCTGTTAAGGATTACATAATGATCTAATTGAGTCTATAACTGCAAGATATAGTGCTGTTTCTATAGAAAATAAAGGAAAGGATTACTGTATTCGTGGTGATAATTCTCCTTTTTACCATTTTTCATAAGAACAACATTAAATTTCGTAGTGATCCATTGAATTACATAATGACATCAACCTTAACAAAACTGTGACATTCATCGTTTTTCCCGCGAACTCTTCATATACTTTAAAAACTCACAGATAATTTACTTTAAAATTGAACAAAATCATGTAATCATATATATTCATTATAAAACTGAAATTTACAAAGTTACGAGTAGTTTTTAAAATTTGTATAATTATTTACCTGATGCAGAATCACGTCTATGATCAGTCACCTGAAATAACAATTAAATAATTAGTGAACAATACATTTGTTTCTTATTAAACGATGAAACAGTACAAATTAAAATTATGAAATCTGATTGTTTCCTCCTTTGTTTACATGCCGAATCTACTAGGAGAAGGGGTAGGAGAGCTTGTCTTGCCTGTACTCTATTGCTGTGTTCAATTCCTGTAAGGTCGGTGGCAATATTGTACACACAGCACTAAAATGGGACGCCGCTTGTGATTTTTCATCACGCAAAAGGTCGCTCTGGAATATAAAATGGGCAGGTGTTGGAAATGTGTAAAAGTACAGTCCATGATATAATAAGACGCTATGGAAAAGAAGACAGAAAAGATTCTATACCTCTTCTTACTAGAAGAGAAAAAAAGTCTTCTCATCTGGAAAATAAAGGTAGAACCAAAACTGAGTGCACCGAAACTAACCGCTGAGCCAGGAAAGTCTGTGCATCCTAAACCTGTGCAGGGACATACAGGATGTTTCTGAGGTGGTGTTAAAAACTTTCAGGGATGATGGCGAAGGGCACATGTATCAATTTGAGATAAGGAACCGTGGTCCGGAAATGACTGAGTCGAAAGTTACAAGCAAAAATAATTGTGTGGAAATGGAATTGTAATTTGGCACCACGTGCCTCCTTCCCTTAACCTTTCGAACAGTGGAAAGATGGTATGGGTCGGATGTCTCCTACGTGGGTACTTGTCCCGATACAATCTGTGAGCTTGTCTACTCTTCCCATTGGCTCATCCATATTCGAAAATCAGGTCTGCTTATTCCGCTCTCGTGTACTCCTCCATTTCACTAGGACTGATCGACTGGACACTGCAACTTGTACACATACACTGCTGTCTACAGACGTGCATATCAGGACCGACCATGTCCGTTACACATTACGCTATCTGCATTGCTTCAGTGTAGTTTCCTGTCCCCATCCCTCAGACAGCGCACTGAATGGAATATTGTGAGTAGACAACGTAAACAACGTCAGATGAATACAGTCTGTGTAAGATGTACAGATAAATACACATAAATAAGGTGTACAGAGGAATAAAATTATTTCATTTCCACAGTACTATTTTTGCTTGTAACTTTCGACTCTGTTATTTCCGGACCAGGGTTCCTTATCTCAAATTGATACATGTGCCCTTCGCCATCATCCCTGAAAGTTTGTAACATCACTTCAGAAACACTCTGTATAAGGAAAGCCGGATACAACGAAAGAGTGGTAAGGAAGAAGCAGTTTATTAGTGAAATAAATAGGGGGGAAAAAGACTCGAATTTCCAAGAAAACACGTAAAGTATTATGTAAATTGGTGGCGAAGTATAATATTTGCAGATGAAAGCAAGTTAACATGTTTGCATCGGATGGAAGAAGATATCTGCAATGTTTGGGAAAAGTGGCATAAGTCAGTTTCCACAAACCTTTTTTGATAATTTATTGACAACTTACGGAACATCTGCTCGCTTGGGAAAAGAAACATAAGTATTTCTCCCATTACAATAATTCATACAGAAGAAAATCAAATCGACATAAACCAGTGTGAAGATAGTGTTTTTCCTTCTCCTGTAAAATTAACATTTTTGACTTTTGCCACTTTTCCCGAACACTACAGATACGTTTGGCGGAAACCTAGTGAGGAACTCAATCCTAAAAACTTTAGACCAACAGTAAAACATGGTGATGGCAATGTCATGTTATGGGGTTGCTTTTCGTTAGCTGGAGTCGGAAAAATGGAATATATAGAACACACAATGAATCATATGGACTATTTGAATATCCTGAGGAATAATTTTATCCTTCAAATGTACAGAAATTGATCTGGACAAATGTAACGTTTCAAAATTTATTTTTCAGAACGAAACGTTACATTTCTTCTGATCAAAGTTCTGCGCATTTAAATGGCAAAACTAAAATTCTTTCAATCATTTATTATTACAATACACTGCTCTCTTAAACGTATCGAGCATATTGGAAATTAAACCAATGACTTTCCCAAAACACGCTATAAAATGTTTCATATACAACAATTTTTTCTCTATAAGGAAGCAAAAACGATCAAAATTGTATTAAACATTTTTTTGTTCGACATATTTCAAAGAATAACCCCCTGACATTAATAGCTAAAATTCTTTCAATCAAGTAATTATCAACAGTAATCTCACTAGAGGTTTTGATTTATCTAGAGAAAATCAAAACTCGAGTGGGATTTAATTCACTATTACACGATTAGAAGAAAGTATATAAAGATTAGAAGTAACAAAGTACTCCAGTACAATAAAATGTTAATTGGCTTACGAAAATACAACTGTCTTCAAATGTATTATTGTACCATCTCAACATTACGCTAGATGGCAGTAGTGTTTTATGATTATGTTTTCTTGTTACCGGTATCAGTTGTGCCAACTATGGAATCATCATTGAACTCTGTGGACTGTTACTAGTCAAGAAGGCTTTCTTGATTCAGTTTTATTTTTATTAAAACATTTGCATTTCACTTCAATCACCCGGATCCCAGTAATTAATTGTTTATGCTTGTGAATTAAATTATTCTACTTAAATGACATGTACAATTTTATATAGCTCAAGTAAATATGTTTTTATATTGACTTAATCTGTTTACTATGTATTGTATTTTTTGTTTAGCATAACTGATGAATTGTATGTACTGTAAATTGAATAGTATACTGTATAGGTCAAATGATGAATTGTTTAAGCTTATAAATTGAATTAATCTACTTCATATGAATTGTATAGCTTAACGAAAATAAGTTTGTAAATTGAACTAATTTGATGGTATATGTTTGTATAGTTTGGCTGATGAATTGTATATGTTCTTGAAAGGATTACTAGTCTGTGTAGCTCTACTGATGAATTGTATATAGACCTACTGTAAATTGAATGGTAATATGTATAGCTCAACTGATGAATTGTTTATGATTATAAATTGAATTAATCTACTTGATATTAATTGCACAAATTTGTATAGCTTAATGAAAGTATGCTACTTTGTATTGTATATATTTGTATAGTTTTGGCCGATGAATTGTATACGCTTTAAATTGAATAGTAATCTATATAGCTCTACTGATAAATTGTTTGTGTTTGTAATTTGAAGTAGTTTACATGATATGTATTATCAATTTCTGTATATCACAACTGGTTGAATTGTTTATGCCTTAAATTTAATTAAATTGTTTTGTATTATAATATAGCTCAACTTATGAATGATCGTTTGCGTTTGTAAATTTAATAATCTGATTGGCTATGTATTGTATACTTTTAGTAGCGCCATCGATGTAGCTCAGTCGGCAGACTCGCTGGGCTGCTGATCCGGAGCTGCGTTCGGGCTTGGGTTGGATCCTCCTTTGGACTTTGGTTTCTTCCGAGGTTTTCCCCAGCCGTGGGACTGAAGCCGGATGGTCTATGGCGATTCCTTGGCATCAACCCCTTTGATTTGATTACCCCCTTTGATTTGATTACCTGGTTGGGTTTTCCGAGGTTTCCCCCACCGAAAAGGCAAATGCCGGGTAATATTTTGGTGAATCCTCGGACCTCATCTCATCTCACTACATCTCGCCAAAATGTAAAAAAATTGTACAAAATTGTAAAAATTGTAGAAAATTACTAAATTCTAAAACTATAAAAATTTGTAAAAATTGTAATTGTAATATTGTAAAATGTTGACATGTTTCACATCTTAAAGCTTCATTGCTCATGTAAGATCTATGGAATAAAATAAAAGAATGAATGAATGAATAACGTCATTTGACATATTATTTTCAATAAATCTTAGTATTAAACAATCTCTGATACGTGACTATCCATAATATCATATAGCAGAAGCTATAACAAACATAACCTAAATAATAGAAACAAGTGTTAGAAAAGTTTTAATTAGGAATGGTGAAATAAACAAACGTTTTAATTAACGATGATGAAATGAAAAATAAACATGAATAATTTTAAAAGAAACAATTATTGAAAGTACAATTTTCAAATTTGAATGTTTTAGTGGTTGGTGGTTCAGTTGATGTTATATTGGACGTGTGCGTAAAAGAAGTGAACTCGTTGATGTACATGGTGTATCCCTCAACTTATTCAGGATTTCAGAAAGGTACTCTTCATATATGACCAGTGATCTTTATTAATTCTTGTTCTTGAATGCCAATGCGAGTCATATTTGAAAGTGCTGTGCATCGACTGGAGTGGTTTGTAATTTTCTGTTTTTTGACGTCCAGACCAGTGCAGTTTGAAATGTTGGCAAACAAAGAAACAAATGCTAGGGTAGTGATAAAAATAAACAAATGCTAGGGACGCGATAAAATTAAACAAATGCTAGGGACGCGATAAAATTGTGCGATAAGCAGCCATGATTGGTTGAAAGACGTCCTTTCGTCGAAAGTAGTGTGACGTAGTAAAAGTGTAATAATCAACAGTAATCGCACTAGACGTTTTGATTTTATCGATAAATCTGCGAGTGGAACACGAGCAGATTTATCTAGAGAAAATCAAAACTCGAGTGGGATTTAATTGACTATTACACGATTAGAAGAAAGTATATAAAGATTAGAAGTCACGAAGTACTCCAATACAATAAAATATTAATTGACTTACGAAAATACCACTGTCTTCAAATGTATTATTGTACCATCTCAACATTACAAATATTACGCTAGATGCATGCTAGATGGCAGTAGTGAGCAATGCCTTCTCGTCGAGAAGTTCTCGATCTATACACGATGGCAATGTTACTAGTCAAGAAGGCTTTGTTGATTCAATTTCATTTTTATTAAGACAGTTGCATTCCACTTCAATTATCCGAATCCCAGTAATCAACGTCACTTGACAGATGATTTTCAATAAATCTTAATATTAAACAATCTCTGACGTGACTATCCATAATATCATAGCAGAAGCTATAACATAACCTAACTAATATACACAAGTGTTAGAAAAGTTTTAATTAACGACGATGACATAAAAAAATAAACATGAATAATTTTAAAAGGAATAATTATTGAACGTACAATTTTCAAATTTGAATGTGGTTGGTGGTTCAATTGATGTTATATTGGACGTGTGCGTAATAGAAGTGGAATTCGTTGATTTAGGCCTACATGGTGTATTCAACTTATTCAGGATTTCCGAATGGTGCTCTTCATTTATTTGTAAATCGGATTTCAGAAGATGCATACGTATGATCAGTGATTTTTATTAATTCTTGTTCTTGAATGCCAATGCGAGTCATATTTGAAACTGCTGTGCATCAACTGGAGTGGTTTGTAATTTTATATATATTTTTTTTGACGTCCAGACCAGCGCAGTTTCAAATGTTGGCAAACAAAGAAACAAATGCTAGGGACGCGATAAAATTAAACAAATGCTAGGGACGCGATAAAATTGTGCGATAAGCAGCCATGATTGGTTGAAAGACGTCCTTTCGTACCGTTTTATTGGTCGAAAGTAGTGTGACGTAGTAAAAGTGTAATAATCATTATAAAACTCTGCTCTCTTTAATTGGTTGAGAATATTGAAATTAAATCAATGACTTTCCCAAAACACGTTGTGAAATGTTTCCTATAAAATAATTTTTATATCGAAAAGAAAGCAAAAAGGAGCAAAATTATATTGAACATTTTTTTTTATTTGAAATACCCCAAAAAATGATGACCTGAAATTAAAGACATTCCTTACGGCTCACCCTGTAGCTTATACTGAATACCCAAAACCTGTCCAATAATTCAAGAGAAATCAATGTACAAATAGAGTTATACAGGAACGAGCAAAACACAGTTCGCACGCCCAAAACCTTTCTTTCGGCATCACAAATTTTAAGAACGTGTATTCCAGTGAACATCTAGAAAACGATCTAATTTTATACTAATGCATTACTTTAGATCACAGCTAGCCTTCAGCGCTGTTTCCATTTTTTTTTAACTTTACGTGAACACAAATAATTTCTCTTTACATTTTGCGCTGCGAGAGATTAAAAAATCGCTGTAATTCCCTGCAGGGAGACATTTAAATTTGTGAATTCCATGTCCCTGCCCACATTTGATGCCATTCTCATGGGATATGCCGGACCAGAATCCCAGATGAAATGTACCGGCTTCGAGTCCTGGGAGGCACGTCCCCAGGCGTGTAATAGCAGTTTCGGTATGGAATACCTGCCGCGCTGAATCGTGATTGAACCAGGGGTATGCAGAGTGCGTTGCTGTATTTCGTGTCTTGGTCGTCGGGTATTTAGCGACGATACATCAAGCCACATATCATGTTCTCTATCATTAACACACGAGAATGACAACAGTATTTATAAATGGTTAACCAGTATAATGCACTAACTGTAAGTAATTAGCTATGTACCTCTTATGAACTCCTATTGTATTTAATTAACCCATGTAAATAGTTTATTTCACTAAAAGAAATGGGCCACGGACCTGCACTCATATCCCCATGAATCTCCCTAATTAACTCTAAATTAATTAACAATTACATCTCTCCCCCCTCTTCGCAATTGAGCCATCATATAGCCAAATGGCTGGTCTCTAAATTGAGACAAATCAACAAGGCTCATGACAACAATCACCTCCTACATAATAGCCAAATTGGCTAGTCTCTTATATGAGACAACTCATCCTGCCTAAGGTATTCCGTGGTTTTCCTCAGGCGTAAGACAAATGTCGGGATGAGCCCTATAAGAAATGGGCCACGGACCTATATGCCCTTCCCCATATATATTCCCCTTTATTATAAACGACGTATGCCCTAGTTCAGAACCTATAAATTGTCTATTAAATGTACGAGGTCACTCAATTAGTCGCAATTTGAAAGGACAGGGACCTCTCAAATTGCAGATTTAGATTTCACGGCGCTTCTTCCGACGGCCTTCACATGCTTTGTCATCGAACAACAGATGACAGCATCTTGCCATCCTAACGGCAAACACCAGCCAGCTCTTCCTCTTCCCGTTCCGTGATCACTTGATCAAATCTCAGTCCCCCTCGCGTATGTGGTACCTAAGAGGTTACGTCCAATTTCGGCTTCCCCTTCAAAATTTTGTAGAGTTCCTTCAGTGGAGCAGCGTAACCCGGAGTGAGACTAGTGGCCAATAGGCTTGAAGCTCACATATTTAGTTTTGTACAGCCCCCAACCCCTTGCAAGGACTCGTTTTGAGTACCTTTTAAAATTTTTCCTCCCAATTCTCTTTCGATTTTTCGATAGTTTATTTCAGTAAACATTACTCTATTGAGTAATTAACTTAATATGATGAAGGATCGGTGGAGCGGAGAAAAATTCTCTCCGGAACCGGGATTCGCTCCACCGATCCTTCATCATATGATAACGCAGAATTCCTGCATGGAAATATCATATGTATTTCGGTACATCGCTGCACGTAGAGCTGAAAACCCGAGTTCGAATCCCGGTGTCGGAGAGAATTTTTCTCCGCTTCACCGATCCTTCATCATAATATGAACTACATGTTGGGATCCCTATAGAATATATCAGATAAATTCCTTAGAAAGAATCCAGTATAGGGCAGCTAAATTTGTTAAAGGTAAAAGAGAAGATGGAAACGATACGATAAAAGCACTTAAATGGGAAACTTTGGAAAACAGACGTAGGAAAACTAGAATAACATCATTGTTTAGAGCACATCTAGGTCAGAAAGCGTGGCTCGGTTAGAAAAGCCAACGTACTATGGTAGGAACGATCATGATTTTAAAATCAAATGTAGGAAACAGAAAACGGATGTAGGTAAATTCTCATTTTTAAATAAAACTATAAATGATTGGAATGACCTACCTGCAGCGGTCTTTGAGGGCTGTCCTTCCTTAAGGAGATTCAAGAATAACTTAAAAAGTTGTGTATAAAGTGCAAATTAAAATTAAGGTGACATTTAGCATTTAATTTTTTAAGGTGACATGTATTTATTTAGCCTGACGAGTTACTCCCTTGGTTTGAATTGTAAATTATTAAAAATAGCGTGTAAGAGGGCCTTAGACTAGAAATGTTTAGCTTAAATGTAGTTCTGTTTATAAGTATGCATAACGGTGTAATTATTTGTCTTATTTGAACTGTTGTATCAGTGAAGCGAAGTGAGTCAGTGAAGTTATGGTTTTACAGTGCAGTGAATAGTTCCGATTAGTGATAATAATTTATACCGTCAATGAAATGTGTTCTATAGTGTCAGTGGAATGTGTTATAGAGTGTCAGTGAAATGTGTCCTAAAGTGTCAGTGAAATGTGTCCTAAAGTGTCAGTGAAATGTGTCATAGTGCCACTACAGTGAGTGAGATGAGAGTAAAGTGAAAGACTATTGAAACTTATGTAGGGTCTATATATATGTAGGTTGTGTTGTAAAATTAGTTTTTTATGTTTTATTATTAATTGTAATTATTGTGTTAAATTGTATTGTGCATTCTTATTGTATTGTGTATAAAATTGTATTGTGCATTGTATAATTGTATTTGTATTGTATAATTGTATTGTGTATTGTAATTTTATTGTGTATTGTTTATATTGTGTATACCACTGCAACCGGGTGCTTGCCCACTTGCAGTGTAAATAAATACATACATACATGATAATGCAGAATTCCTGCATGGAATTATCATATGTACTCTGGTACATCGCTATAATTAACTTAAGCTGAAAAAGAAAATGTCAAAAGAAATGGATACGCCGTCAAAATTACATACATTATCACATTTATAATACATAAATACATAATTGAAGAATGTGATCCCAAAACTCACCCAGTCCATTTGGTCATTTTATGGTTTATACATATACAGGGTGTAAGGGGTATAAGTGCCATTATTGTAACTGATGATTACTCATGTCATAAGGAAGAAAAAATGTTCTTATAATTTTTTTCTAATTGCAATATTTAACTAATTATTAAAGTTTACAATAATAGACGTTTTGCAACATTGCTGGATGGGAGGTGGGAGTTTAGAAATACACAGTACAGCTCAAGCGGGGAGGAGGGGGTTTAATCATCAATCTACTACAAATTCAAGATTGTTAACAAGAGTTGAGATATAATTTTTTTTAATTCCACAATTTTTTGGCTAAAATTTAATATCAATCATTTTTTTAATACTTCCATGGATATCACAGGAAAACCCATACCTATTTTTAGTCTTTTGCGTCTGATTAATGCACAAAAAGTTTTCCAGTTATTTTGGATGATCAGTTTTTGAAAAAAAAAAGGACCAGAATAATTTTTTCTTAGTTTTACATTTATTTTTATTTTGGTGCATTTTTTTCAAACACGGTTTGTCCAAACTAAGTGAATTTTTTTATTGTATTAACGAGACCCAAAAGTCTCTCATAAGACTAAAATAGCTGTGGATTTTGGTATGACATTCATAGAAATATGTTTTTCTCAAACATAGTAAGAAATTTAAAAAATATACAAATTGTAAACCAGCCTTCAATGACGCACACTGGGCAACGAATCTGTTGGTAAATTGATCTACACAACTGGCTTCATATGGGTGAATGTAATTAATAAATAATAATAATAATAATAATAATAATAATAATAATAATAATAATAATTAGACTTCGTTGAATTGCCACACGCAGCATGCAATCAGGTTGCCGATGTTCGGTAGTATAGAGGAGGTGAGCGAGCTCCCGGTCTCGTAGTATAAGCAGTTCATGTTAAGAGATGTGACCGGTCCAAATAGATAGAGCAGCTACAGCTAATGTATACCTATGTAAGCACTTGTTTTTGCATTACTGTGGTTGGAATAGTCAAAGCTTAACATTTGTTCAGTGCAGACAAGAATTCAATCAAACATACTACAATGAGAGTGTTGCTGTTCCAAACAATTGCCCCCTGGAATACCCTTACCCCCGCAGCCAGTCTTGACCCGTTGGGAAACGTGGTTGGATGCTATTAATTATTATGCAGAACATTACAGCAAAATAATGGAGGTAATTGATGCATTGGATAGCACAGTCAGTTCCGCTGTTGCAGCTGTAAAATCATTGCCTTCTGAACAGCTATTGGAAGATATTCTGTTCATTGATTCTAATTTTAAAATCGTGTCCAAAAGCATCATCCTGTTAGAATCGTCTGAACTACAACTCTCAGAAGCCCTTAATATAGTGGATAAAGTATCACAAACCGTTATCCAAAATAACAATGAACTAATTTCAGAAAAAGTGAAATGTAAGCTGAGAAACATTATTGCTAAAAATTCTGCCTATTCACAACTTCGTATTATAAATGATGTGCTATCAGGTCACGACAAGACGTCTGAAGTTGGTGTACTAAAAATTAGTGACTTTCCGTTTTTCAAATATATATGTATTATATCGTGTGATGTTGAACGTACATTTTCCCAAAATAAAAACTGTTTAAGTGACCATCGGAGGAGATTACTTTGCAGTCGCTCAAAATGTACGTAACTCTTCACTGCAATGCACATATTCAAGAATTATGTATTTATTTTATTTTATTGAGTTATTTTACGACGCTGTATCAACATCTAGGTTATTTAGCGTCTGAATGAAACGAAGGTGATAATGCCGGTGAAATGAGTCCGGGGTCCAGCACCGAAAGTTACCCAGCATTTGCTCGTATTGGGTTGAGGGAAAACCCCAGAAAAAACCTCAACCAGGTAACTTGCCCCGACCGGGATTCGAACCCGGGCCACCTGGTTTCGCGGCCAGACGCGCTGACCGTTACTCCACAGGTGTGGACAAGAGTGATGTATCTTACATTACATTTTAAGAGTTCATATGTCTCACTATGAAATAATTGTGTATTTACATGTTTAGACATTTCCTACTTCAATGATCATTCATTATATTTCTTGAATGCAGGGTACAGGTTGTATTGTAACCGCAGTATACTGCTCAGTGTTCACATTAGAGGCATACTCCATCCGTTGCACGCCCCCTTCTCATACAGTCTATACCGCGTGCGTAGTAAACCTTACGATTCTCGTGGCAATTCCACGAAGTCTAATAATAATAATAAACATGAATTTAACTCAAACACGATGATAATAGAACAAAATAAATGGACAGTCAAGAAATATTTATATATTCTGTATAAATTCAACTATGTGTAATGAAAAATGTTTAAAACTAGCGAACAGTAATTCTTTAACAAATAGCAAGGTTTGCAAGTAGTATTTTTAATTCTCTATTTTTCAGTTTATTCTATTCATACATAATAATAAAGTCGCGAAGAAAATCATTTGATTATTTTTTAAGTGTATCGCCATTATATTTTTGCGATTCACTTTCACTGATGATTAGACACTGGATGCGGGATGACTTAAGGAAAAGTGAAGTTGTTTCGTATCGGAGTATATGGCACGTGCCGCGCCGTCCGTCTTTTGTGTACCTGGCGAGTACAGCAGCGTACAAAACGAAGGAACCCCGGTCCACATTGCAACGCAATTTATGCAGTTGTGTTATCCTGCTCAAGTATTTAGTACGAGTTGAATATGTTGTGCTGATCCATTCATAATGTAGAAGTTAAAACGTTAAATTCGCTCAGAGATACGAAATGCAATTAAGAAGTATGAGAGTGACATTTTATGTATTAACGGAGACAATATCGTGTGTAATGTATGTAAAATTGAAATAAAAACCAGAACAACTCAGGCTATAGAGAAACATTGCAACAGTACATCGCATAGGAAATGCGTTGAGATGAAATCTGAGGAACCATCATCATCATCATCATCATCATCATCATCATCATCATTTAGTTGTGCGGGTCTAACGACACGTGCAACATGATGCTCAGTACAAATATTCCTCTAAAGAAATTGAGTGATCCCCATTTTAGAGTTTTTCTTCAGAAATTCTCTCGATACAAAAACTGTTTAAGCGATAGGCGAAGACGATTCAGCTTCGACAACTTACCAGAATATATCGTCGTTTACTGCAACGCTGGTAATTGCATCAATGATGACGAAGACTGAACCTTGCAAGGTATGTACTACAGTACGTTATTTTTCTTTGTCTTCTGACTGTACGGAGATACAGTAGCATGTTGACGTCGTCTGTTTACGTTTAAAACCTGTTGAGCCAATGGTCTGAAAGAAAAAAAATGTAACATACAGTAAATGTGCACCTACATTCAACGACAAGTCATCCCGCATCCATTGTCTACTGATGATGTTTATATTTTAACGTGTATGATTACAGGATCAATTTAACTGTAGATTGAATAGGCCTATGCACAAAATATGACCAGTAGTTTAGGAGAAAACGCTATGCACACACAGATTGCATGACTTCAAAAGAAGTTCCTCGATACCAGAAATGCATAAAATGTGCATTTCCGTGAAAAAATTGAAATCTATTTCTTTAACTAGCCGTACCCGTGCGCTCCGCTGCACCCGTTAGAAATAAATATAAAGTAATTACATAATTAAAATAGGACATTTGATCCAGGGAACATTCGTGTTTGATAGAAGGATAAATCGTTTATTATGTTACTTAATTTAAATTGTATTTGCATAATTAAAATGCGATCATTTTGATCCAGAGACCACACATTTGGTCATAAAAATTACTTTAGGAACTACAGGAAACGAATGTACAGAATAGCCTATCAAGTTTCCTGTGCATAAGAAGCTATTTTAATCTTACCTGTCCTCGATTCACTCAGAAGTTACAGTAATAACATTATAGCATTATGTCCATCTAGAGAAACTACACTTTCCAATGGCGAATTAATAATTAATTATACAAATCTGTTAATTTAGCTTCTGATATTACTTCATACAAACACAGAAATATTATCTGTAGGCTATGTTTCATAGCTTTCGATTGTTGTTGTCCAAGGCCCCTTATAGATGAAGTCATTTGTTTTTTATTTCATTACACCGCCCTAGATGGCGTTGTTATTGTAATTTTGAAACTCATTTATCTCATTAAATATCAGTCCTATCAAACTCTTGCATAGAATAAAACTTATCGGAAATTATGTTTAAAGAAACTTTTGTTATGTAATATTTTTCACAAAAATTAATAATAAGGGAGATATTTCGATTTATTTAATTCAAGCCCCCTTATAACTCCCTTTTAAATAAAATATTTCGAATTCCATATAGCCTAAAATCTAAGTTACAACGAACTTAATTTATATTCCAATTTTCATATAAATTGGTTCAGCCTTTATCGCGTGAAAAGGTAACAAACATCCAGACAGACAGACATACAAACAAAAATTAAAAAAAAAGCGATTTTCGGTTTCAGGGCGATTAATTATATATGTTAGGACCAATTGTTTTTGAAAAATCGAAAATTACCAGAAAAATTTCGGCTACAGATTTATTATTAGTATAGATTACTTTTTCTTCAAACCTCGAATACAAAGAAATTGAAATAAGACAAAAATTTTTTTGTCTTCACGCGCATGCAAGTTTTAGTGAACAGTATTGAAAGTAATAATAATATCCACCTTTAATACGAATCAATATTTAACGTAAACACGTTAGGAACAAGGACAACCAAGCCTCAATGCTGCGTCTATAGCCTTTGATTCCCCTTGCATGTCACACTCTTCTGTCGCAGTTGCTATGACACCCGTCAGCTCCGTCCTTCATCTGACAAGCAGGTTTGGTTAGTGTGAGGTAATACAAATCATGTTGGATTTGATCTGACAGGCCCCAGTTCGCCACCTCGCCTGTAACCTTGTTTAGAAAGACCGTTGACCCATTTTCAAGGGGATCTTCATATCCTCTCTTCTCATCAATAACCTCGCAGTACGAATTTTTCTGTAATGAGTTCTACAATTTCATTTCAATGTAATTTATTTTTATTTTAATTTCAGAGGCTATTAAAATCCCTTCGGAAGCTGACATTCATTGCCGCCCTCACATAAGCCCGCCATCGGTCCCTATCCTGAACAACATTAATCCATTCTCTATCATCATATCCCACCTCCCTCAAATCCATTTTTAATTATCCTCCCATTTAAGTCTCGGCCTCCCCAAAGGTTTTATTCCCTCCGGCCTCCCATCTAACACTCTATATTCATTTCTGGATTCATCCATACGTGTTACATGCTCTGCCCATCTCAAACGTCTGGATTTAATGGTCCTAATTATGTCAGGTGAAGAATACAATGCGTACAGTTCTGTGTTGTGTAACTTTCTCCATTCTCCTGTAACTTCATCCCTCTCAGCCCAAAATAATTTCCTAAGCACCTGATTCTCAAACACCCTTAATCTATGTTCCTCTCTCAAAGTGAGAGTCCAAGTTTCACAACCATACAGAACAACCGGTAATATAACTGTTTTATAAATTCTAACTTTCAGATTTTTTGACAGTAGACTGGTTGATAAAAGCTTCTCAACCGAATAATAACAGGCATTTCCCATATTTATTCTGTGTTTAATTTCCTCCCGAGTATTATTTATATCTGTTACTGTTACTCCCAGGTATTTGAATTTTTTCACCTCTTCAAAAGATAAATCTCCAATTTTTATATTTCCATTTTGTACAATATTCTGGTCACGAGACATAATCATATACTTGTCTTTTCGGAATTTACTTCCAAACCTATGTCTTTACTTGCTTCAAGTAAAATTCCCGTGTTTCCCTAATCGTTTGTGGATTTTCTCCTAGCCTATATTATATTATATTACTAGTGGTTTGTGCAGCAAATGCTGCAAACTAATTTCATTAGACGTTCAAATAAACATTTTTCAGATTTATTTTCGATGAAGAATACCAGACATTCTGAAAGTTATTTGCATCCATAATAATGAAAGATACTCTCTCTCGAGCCAATACTGAAGAGAACCACGCATATAAATATCTAACCCACCAGCCATTAAATATATGAAAAAGACCCAACCCCACTTGATTAATAACTATAGCTTAAAATATTTCATTAATAACTAAAACAATATTTGATTTTTAATAATATTATTATCTTATGTAAGTTTTATAGCTTTCAGTAACGTATACTATATAAACTATATAGCCGCCACTCAGTAAAATATAGAAAATCTAAATCTAATTTAAGATATTCTCTACATCTACTTATATAACCCCAAAACGTTTCACTTTCATATCATCAATATAGCATTAATATGTATAATTAATGAAAAATAGTCACATCATGGATTTAACTACAATAATATTTCATTTCTAATGGTAATAACGTCATCAAACCACCTCAAATTTTGTAGTTTTTAATATCCAATACACAGCTGTACCCAGAAAATTACACACCACAGAATCAGACCTGTAAATTATTTTTAGTAAGTTAAGTTTTTAATAACCAATTTAATTTGAGCTCTAAATATGTCAGCATTCTTGCAGATCAAGGCCTTCGTGTAATATTGTACACTGTAGTGTGTGTTTTGTTTTATTCTGAAATGCAATTAGCTAGTTTAGCTAGTTCTCAAAACTGAGGACAGATGGATTTTGGAAAATAGGAAAATTATTTTGAAAAATTGACATTTCACTGAAAACTATTATTTTTCTGAAAAACTTTGAGTTCCAAGCTTCAAAATGAGGGGTCATTTATTAAAAGTCCATTTAGTCGTTTTCCCGTAATTTCCGTTACCAGTTCAAATTATATTATATTATATTATATTATATTATATTATATTATATTATATTATATTATATTATATTATATTATATTATATTATATTATATTAACATCTTGGTTATGCATAATACTGTAGTTCTACCAAAAATAAGCAAGTATAATTAAACATTTTCCTTCCCCTGAACTCGCTTCTTTTGTTCTGTTACACATTAAAACATACATCATCTACACTTGCATGGAGTCAAGAAACTGGAAGATGTGTTGCCACGAAGCATATTTCCAGTGAAACAAAGCCGAGGGAATACAATCTTATGAAGGATGATTTTGAATGCAGCCCTCATTTGTTTGGAGGCTGTTCTCTTTCCGACAGGATGCTGCCAAGAGATGTGAAATATTATCCAGAGCTTCTCTGGCGAGAGATCTCGCAGTGGCTATAAACGCGGGGCATTTAGAGCGCGTGATTAATGAACCGGGATGCAAGGAGCCGTCAATGGCTACTGTCCACTACAAGTCAGGTGTCTGCCTGCACTTTTCTTCTTTTGAGTAAGTGTCAGGAAATCCCTCTTGCCAGCCTTAAAGACTGATTTTTTGTGACTTTTCCCACAGACTTCTACACGTCTTTTCTCTTCTCTTCTTCTTCCTTCACAACTTCAAGTACAGCTGCTGTAATCCCTACGGTCCATTTTAAGCTGTGAAGGGAGAAGAGCGGATGTAAAAAACAACCAGATCTAGGGAAGGGGATCTAAAGCCTTACTTCCGTATTGAAATTCTTGCAAGGTGACATAATGACAATTTCAAATGGGTGTGAGAAATATCACATACTGTATCACAGGTTAATAACAATGTCATTTCCATCAATACTATTGTTCTTGCTTGAAATTTTGAGCTACCCTATCCGCATTCAGGAGACATGACGTCATTATTACTACCACTACTACAGTTATTATTATTATTATTATTATTATTATTATTATTATTATTATTATTATTATTATTTAGCAATATGTATGGTAAGACTTTCCTATCTTAAATTTCAACGTACCTCGTTTACATGTTTCGACCTATTTATGGGTCATCTTCAGAATTGCTCTTTGTTGGTCTTGGCGCCACTTGTTCTGTTTCCTGTGAGGGTGTGTTTCTGTGGTATAGTGTAGAGTCAAAGAGTGTGAGTGTTTTGAAGTTGAGTTTTGTGTTGAGAATTTCGTTGGGGTGTGTTTTTGTGTGTTTGTATATTTCATATTGTTCCAGTGTGTTTAGTTTCTGGCTTTTTGGTTGGATGTGTAGTATTTCCACGTCTTTGTTTATGTCTCTGTGGGTGTGGTCAACATACCAATGAACCAACAAGATTACAGCGAAGAGCTAAACACAATCAAATACATAGCACAAGAAAACGGATACAACCCTAACATAATAGACAACATAATACGTAAGACAAAACACAATCACAAAAAACATAAGAATACAACACAAACATAAGAACATAAAAAATACATCACACTAACATACGAAAACAAAAGCACACATAAGATCGCATATTCATTCAAGAAATTAAATTACAACATCGCATACAGAACAAATAACACTCTACAAAAACATCTCAACACACAAACAACACAAACAAACAAATACAACCACACAGGCGTATACAAACTCAAATGTAATACCTTGCAACATCTTCTACATAGGACAGACAGGCAGATTGTTTCAAACACGTTACAAAGAACACATCACAGCCATAACAAAATTACAAAACACGTCCACATATGCAGAACACATCACAAATGCTAACCACACCCACAGAGACATCAACACGGACATGGAAATACTACACATCCAACCAAAAAGCCAGAAACTCAACACATTAGAGCAATATGAAATATACAAACACACAAAAACACACCCCAACGAAATTCTCAACACAAAACTCAACTTCAAAACACCCACACTCTTTGACTCTACACTATACCACAGAAACACACCCTCACAGGAAACAGAACAAGTGGCGCCAAGACCAACAAAGAGCAATTCTGAAGATGACCCATAAATAGGTCGAAACATGTAAACAAGGTACGTTGAAATTTAACACAGGAAAGTCTTACCATACATATTCCGAAGTGATACAGTGTTAAAAGTTGTGTAATCAAGATGTATTATTATTATTTATTATTATTATTATTATTATTATTATTATTATTATTATTATTATTATCTAATATTCGCAGCTCCAAGAAAACCCGGTGAAGTACGACGGCTTTTGAAGGGCAATAAAATTCTTGAAATTCATCCCACGTGTCTTTTGTCATAGATTTGACATACATAGGCCAATTCTGTTCCTGTTAGAGGGCTCCGGGAAATGTTTATTGGCTATTTATTAGTGCACGTTGCATTTTGGCGCTGAATTACTCTACAATTTAAGTCTTCGGTAAACAAAATACTAACTTACTTATTAACTACTAACTGTCAAAACGATGAATAGAAATTACGGCCGTAGATTCAATTTTCAAATAGTGCAAGACATTTTGTCGTTGTCAATATGATGTCCTGTCTTTATTAGGTGGAGATCAGCGTCATATATTATGATAAGGCATTTTCCCGAGCCCCCAACAGTGTAGCAGTGACATAACAATTCTGGATAAATTTATTATTATTATTATTATTATTATTATTATTATTATTATTATTATTATATTTAGAATTTATACAGGATCGATAATAAGACGTTAGAATTACTACATTTATATTAAACCTATTAATTTTGACTATTGATTTCAAGTTCATTTCGATTTTGGAACACAAAATTGTGAACACACGCAATATCTTATCACGAGCCACCACTGGAAACATGAAAAAAGTTATAAATATTTCGGCTTAGTCATAAACACGTTAAGTACCTATGAAATTGATGTAGAAACTAGTGTAAGAATGGACAAATAAAAGCAACAAAGCACTTCATGGAATAAAAATATTAGGCAAGAATTATAATTTCTCGTAATATAGTATATTAAAAACATATACAGGGTACGTCAGAAAGAACGGATGGATTTCACAAGGCAAGAAAATTGTAAGGATTCGTCAAATCAAAAATTTATTGTTATCAACATATTCACCAATACATGCAGTTTATTTATGGAAAACAACATAATCCATATGATGTCCTTGGCTTTCAATACAGGCATCGAGGCTTTTTCTGAAGTTCGCCATCACTTTCACAGTCATAGCTGGTGCAATTGCCACGATTTCTTCACGAATCGCCGTCTTCAGTTGGTCCAGTGTATGTAATCGATGTTTACAAACTTACGGCTTCAAATGGTCCCAAAGAAAGAAGTCGCAGGGCGCGAGATCTTACCGTAGCCTCGGACAATCTCAGTGCAATAGCATGTTTGCGGGCTGATCTTTGAGGTGGCCGGAAAACCTAATGTCTGTCTCCACATTTGCAGGTGTACACGCGCTCTGTGTTCATTCAGGTGATTTCTTCTTTAATGTTGAACCTGTGATACGAAATGAAGCCACCCACCGCAAAATTGTATTCCGAGTTGGAATCCTAGCGTGACGTCCGATGTCGAAATGAGTCCTGAGTGGCGATCACAGATTCTTCATTTTTCAAAAATATCTCTATGATGAAAACACGTTGTACGTCAGACCAGCACCATGTTCTCAACTAAAACTACATTCTCTGGCTGACCCAACAGTCGTGGTCCCCCTCACTATATCCCTCCCCTCGCTGCGTATCGATAGTTTGAAATCCATCCGTTCTTTCTGACGCACTCTTTATATATATATTCCATATTATAGTAGAAAATATTACACTACATGGAATAGAAATGTGGACTTAAAAAATACCCGACACAAAATTAGAGTAGTTGAAATGAATTTTATGAGTTGTTTACAACTAGCACGAAGAGATAAAGTATGGAATAGTCAGATTTGGACTAGACGGGGTGGGTTATATGCTCCATCACAAAAATAGCCATTCCAAGCAAACTTGGAATTCCAATTAAAAAGTCTTTTTTTTAAGTATTATTTGTTTATCATAAGTGTCAGACATAGATAAGGTTCAAGTTTAAATATTCTAATTTTTATTTTCAAAAGAAAAATATTTACAATTTTTATGGGCATTGAATCTCAGTGGTTTTGGCTGGGTAATAGATACTGTTTTGTTTCCCTTAAGTTTGCAGTACTTACTCATAGAGAGATCAGCTGTTAATGTATGTTTTCCAAGCAGCTATTGTTGAAGAAATATTTTGAGAGTCTGCACTGTTAATTCCAGAGCTCTAGGATCAAGGAACATTTTACTCTGTACGGCTACTATATTCTTTCTGCCATTTATTTTCAGTAGTTTGGGTTAATAACAATAATTAATCTTACAGTTCAAGTGAATATTTTGACTTAGAAATATCACAGTTGTTTTGAAACTGGAAAAATGGAGGACATTAACTGATCTGTAACATCCGTGACATGGAAGAAACAGCTATAAAATATTTACCGATTATGTTTTTGTGAACTAATTGGATGCCATGAGATTTGCATAGCTTTCACACGGACACTATGAGAATGAATCTCTTTTTTCTTGAGGCAGAAACCATAGTTTTACACTTTTTGTTAATAAGGTGTGAAGTGAGTTCACAAATCTTGTAACATCCAGGACGGAACCTTTTCTTTATTTTCTGCAATAATAATAAATTTTATTCAAACACCTTATTTCTATAAAATGATATTGATCTTCTAAATTGATTCTAACAATAAAATGCAAATCTAGTCTTTCAGGTGAAGCTCCTCTAAAGCAGATTTGAATAATTTCAAGGGAAAAATTGTTCCGGGGCCGAGTATCGATCCCGGGACCTCTGGTTGAACGTACCAGCGCTCTACCACTGAGCTACCCGGGAACTCCACCCGACACCGTCCCAACTTCTCCCTTTATATCCACACAACTCGCGTGGGCTGACGAAACGCCAGAGACCCACAACGAGTGCACACAATCTCTGTGTGATACCCGGCCCCGGAACAATTTTTCCCTTGAAATTATTCAAATCTGCTTTACAGGGAGCTTCACCTGAAAGACTAGATTTGCATAATATATACGTTACTGTGTACGTTAACGGAAAACCACAAGTCCAAGTCACACAGAGATTGTGTGCACTCGTTGTGGGTCTCTGGCGTTTCGTCAGCCCACGCGAGTTGTGTGGATATAAAGGGAGAAGTTGGGGCGGTGTCAGGTGGAGTTTCCGGGTAGCTCAGTGGTAGAGCGCTGGTACGTTCAACCAGAGGTCCCGGGATCGATACCCGGCCCCGGAACAATTTTTCCCTTGAAATTATTCTAACAATAAAAGTTGACAAAAGTCATTTTATTTTCAATATATAGAGTTTGAAAATAGTAAAAATTAACATCCATGACAACTGGAATGGCTGTATAGTGTGTCGACATGTACAACATCTACCGCAATACAGATGGGCTAAGAAAATTATGAACTGGCACCCAATAAAGGAAAAGGAAAGTAGTATACCGGTATTGGAGTAGGGAAATGTATATTAATAAAGTTATGGACGAAAGGGACCTTATACAGGATGTTTCCGAGATGGCGTTACAAACTTTCAGGGATGATGGCGACACAAAATATGTCAACCATCAGACCGTCTAGGACGGAGAAACTAAAAGAACAGCAGCCCCTGTGTCTTACGGGACACAGGCTACAAACATAGGAGAGTAGAGTACGAGGTGGAGTCTTGCCGATGATTCGTCTTCCTTTAAATAAAAGAAAGATAAAAAGGTCACGTGAGTGGGCCCATCTGTTACGTGACTTCCTACTCATGCTCGGTATCCATCTTTCGCTCGTCCCCCTTTCTTTTCACTCTATGTATTTTTCAGTACACCTTAACCCCCAGCCTATTTATTACCACCCTTACTTACCCATCCCCGTGGTCAAACTCGCAGTCGCGATTTATTCCATTCTTCCCTTCATTTTCGTCTCTCACGTCCTGTGCTCTGTCTCTCCGTAGCGTGCCTGCAGGCTAAGACAAGGATCGCGTTTAAGTTAACGACAAATCCGTATTAATCGCCGAGGACAGAGTATGTGAATCGCACTCACTTTCTACGCATTCTATCAATTAGAGTCCTTGATAATATACTGTACTGAAAATTCCAAAAAGTCTCCATTCTTTAATAAAATAGTAGAGAATAGAGCGAGATTAAGGGCTCCTAACTTATTTACATACTTACTTACTGGCTTTTCAGGAACCCGCAGGTTCATTGCCGCCCTCACATAAGCCTGCCATTGGTCCCTATCCTGAGCAAGATTAATCCAGTCTCTACCATCATATTCCACATCCCTCAAATCCATTTTAATATTATCTTCCCATCCACGTCTCGGCCTTCCCAAAGGTATTTTTCCCCCCGGCCTCCCAACTAACACTCTATATGCATTTCTGGATTCGCCCATACGTGCTACAAGCCCTGCCCATCTGAAACGTTTGGATTTAATGTTCCTATTTGTGTCAGGTGAAGAATATAATCCGTGCAGTTCTGCGTTGTGTAACTTTCTCCATTCTCCTGTAACTTCATCCCTCTTAGTTCCAAATATTTTCCTAAGAACCTTATTCTCAGATACCCTTAATCTCTGTTCCTCTCTCAAAGTGAGAGTCCAAGTCTCACAACCATAAAGAACAACCGGTAATATAACTGTTTTATAAATTCTAACTTTCAGATTTTTTGACAGCAGACTAGATGATAAAAGCTTCTCAACCGAATAATAACAGGCATTTCCCATATTTATTCTGCGTTTAATTTCCTCCCGAGTGTCATTTATATTTGTTACTGTTGCTCCCACCACTTCTAGAAAATCAGCATTGGTAACAGTAGGGATATTAGTTCTACGTCCTTGCAGCCTTTATTCTCAAGGACATTCTCCTGGTATTCATTTCTATCAGAAGTATAATCACACCCAGGGCCATAGTGCGACTAGAAAGGTTATATCAATGGAGAAAATCCATGACTCAAATCGGGAATCGAAACGATGCTATCGCACGTCCCGACAAAATAATAATAATAATAATAATAATAATAATAATAATAATAATATTCTGCCTAACCAATGCCTGTTCTGCGACTATAAAATCTGATCTCTCCATTGGCGAAATGGTCTTCCTATGTTTCTGATTCCTTTTTGGCTTATAATTTAATATTTTCTTAGATAAAGGGTTAACTGGCATCCTTTGAACGTAATGACTCCATAATTTGGATAGTATTTTTATTTCTTTTACAATTTCTTCGACATGCCATTTTCCCCTATTTTCCTTACTTCTAATTCTATCTCTTAAAGTCACTCCATTTAACGAGCGTAGAAATCTGATCTGTGGACAGTTAATTCTGTGTTTATCATATTGCCGGAGAATCCAACATTCGCTTCCATATAGAAAAGCTGGTTTAGAAATATTATTGTGGTATCTAATTTGAATTTGTTTCCCAATATAGTTTCCAAAATAATAATAATAATAATAATAATAATAATAATAATAATAATAATAATGGAAAAAACTCAGGAAGAGACTAGTGAAGTACTTCGTGTGGAGTGTGGCATGGCATGGGGCAGAAACATGGACATTATAAAACGAATATAAGCATTTGAAATGTGGTTAATTTAATTGATTTAATTTCTTCCTGTAACCACTACAGGTTGCCATCGACAAAGAGTACCATGATACAATAGAGTAAATGTCTTGAGGCTTAGTGATAAATTGTTGTTACAGTGAAAAATAAACAACTTGAATTATATTGAAACACATGATGTTAAACGAAGTAACGTCAAGGAGATGCGAATTAGGCATGGTCCATATGTATGATGCCTGAAAATAGCTATTGAGCCTTTGAGTGCTGCAATTGCTAGATCTCTTAAAATACTTTTATGCAGGCCAAAAGATTTACAGAAGTCGACTAGGAACCGGGGTATGGTCCCACGAGCTCCTATCATTAGTCCCGTAATGACGATGGATTCCAGATGGTATTTGTCCTTATAAAAACTGATGGAAGGTTCATATATATATATTCCTTTTTTCCTCGTGTACTTGTTCTGGCTGGTGTTCGTGTCATTCGAATCTCACAGTAGGGTCTATGATGTAACCTTCAAGAGAGGGAGGTTTAAATGCCATGATGTCAATTCTTCGATTACTGCCCTCACTGGATATGCCGTGTACTTCTTCATATACTGTTCCTAAAGGCAGTTGCTATTATAGATCTTACTGTATGATGCCCCGTATTTCGTATAAGTTCACCGTGAGGACAGGCCCCCAGGACATGGGCAAGGGTTTCAACCTCCCTGTCGCAACGTCGACAGAGGTTACTGCCCGAAGACCTGCCAGGTACACTACGCACAGCTGACACGTTCGCATTCATCTTGATTGCTTCCCTCCACTCACTACAGGAAAGACCCTTGTGATTCCGGATCCACTTATTGGCCGGGGTATATTGTTGGTATAACAGACAGAATAAGAGAAGAAGCTTTACTGGAAAGAGTGGGTGAAGAAAGAATAACGCTGAAACTAATCAGAAAAAAAAAATTGACTGGGTCACTGGCTGAGAAGAAACATGAAGGATGTACTGGAAGGAATGGTGAATGGTAGAAGAGTTCGGAGCAGAAGAAGATATCAGATGACAGACAACATTAAGATATGTGGATCGTATGTGAAGTTTAAGAGAAATGCAGAAAATAGGAAAGATTGGAGGAAGTTGGGTTTGCAGTGAAGGATCTGTTCTTGGATAATGAATGAATAAAAGGTGATGACACATCCCATGACTAGGTTTATTCGTACTCGTAAAGAAAGAATGGAAATATTTATTTATACATACGACTAGAGCCATCTAGTGGTAAGCTGCTGAAGAATGACAAAAACAATGTAATAATGAAAATGTTCATTGTTATTAAAACACAAGGAAAATTTTACATGTGAAAATATAATTAAATATAATTATGGAAGCGACATTGCGTAAAATAAAATGTGTTGGGTGCACTTGATGTTCAGTAAACTGATGTTGATTGATTAATTAATTATTTTTCAGTTTATTGATAATTATATTACGGTGTTACTCACTGATATGTGGAAACAATTGCAAATCACAAGTGACAAAACGAAATAGAAAATAAGAAATCGATATACATGCATTTATAGACGATTCTCATTGGTTAAAATTCTATCGATTCTTACAATCTATTTACGAATTGGAACATGAGTAAAATAGTGAGAATGATTATATCACATCATGTAACTCATAGACAGAGTTAACGTAGAAGCAGCTGAAATTACCAATACTAATGAGTACATCTTCTTTATGTTACCTGTGCTTGCTTATCACGGAATTCAATTACGACCAAGAATAATTTCATGATCTGACAACTGAAGGGTTTAGAACATAGTGGTCCAAGCGCCATTTACTAAAACCGTAGAAAACAAGGGTTAAAATGAAGTTATCAACAGTAATCTCACTAGACGTTTTGATTTTATCGATAAATCTGCGGGTGGAACACGAGCAGATTTATCTAGAGAAAATATTAATTGACTTACGAAAATACAACTGTCTTCAAATGTATTATTGTACCATCTCAACATTACAAATATTACGCTAGATGCATGCTAGATGGCAGTAGTGTCTTTATACAGACACTGTAATGATTACTATTCAATAAATCTTAATATTAAACAATCTCTGATACGTGACTATTCATAATATCATATAGCAGAAGCTATAACATAATCTAACTAATATACACAAGTGTTAGAAAAGTTTTAATTAACGACGATGACATAAAAAATAAACATGAATAATTTTAAAAGGAATAATTATTGAATGTACAATTTTCAAATTTGAATGTGGTTGGTGGTTCAATTGATGTTATATTGGACGTGTGCGTAATAGAAGTGAACTCGTTGATTTAGTCCTATATGGTGTATTCAACTTATTCAGAATTTCCGAATGGTGCTCTTCATTTATTTGTAAATCGGATTTCAGAAGATGCATAGGTATGATCAGTGATTTTTATTAATTCTTGTTCTTGAATGCCAATGCGAGTCATATTTGAAACTGCTATGCATCGACTGGAGTGGTTTGTAATTTTATATATATTTTTGACGTCCAGACCAGCGCAGTTTCAAATGTTGGCAAACAAAGAAACAAATGCTAGGGACGCGATAAAATTAAACAAATGCTAGGGACGGGATAAAATTAAACAAATGCTAGGGACGCGATAAAATTGTGCGATAAGCAGCCATGATTGGTTGAAATACGTCCTTTCGTACCGTTTTATTGGTCAAAAGTAGTATGACGTAGTAAGAGTGTAATAGTCACCATAATTCAATAGAAACATATAGCATGTAATATAAAGTATACACATTAAAACTAAATGATATGTCAGTCTTCATTAAACTATGGTATTCACTTAATTTTAACCCTTGCTTTCTTTGGTTTTAATAAATGGCGCTTGGCCCACTATGGCTGTGAACCCTTCAATTATTACACTTTAATCGCGAAAGTTGTTTACAATTTACCAGACAATTCACAGCTGAAAAAGACTGGGGTAACAACCAGTAATGCTTTTAAAAAAAGTTTACCTGTGTAACGATAAGTATAGATTTCATCAGCTGTTTTGAAAGAACAAGTTTTACTTTTACATATACCTTTTTCTGGATTTCTGTTGTATATCCAGACCTACCTATACTAATAATAAATCTGTAGCCGAAATGTTTCTGGTAATTTTCGATTTTCCAAAAATAATTGGTCCTAACATATATAATTAACCACCCTGAAACCGAAAATCGCTTTTTTGAAATTTTTGTTTGTATGTCTGTCTGTCTGTATGTATGTTTGTTACCTTTTCACGCGATAATGGCTGAACGGATTTCGATGAAAATTGGAATATAAATTAAGTTCGTTGTAACTTAGATTTTAGGCTATATGGCATTCAAAATACTTTATTTAAAAGGGGGGTTATAAGGGGGCCTGAATTAAATAAATCGAAATATCTCGCTTATTATTGATTTTTGTGAAAAATGTTACATAACAAAAGTTTCTTTAAAAATAATTTTCGATACGTTTTATTCCTTGCAAAATTTTGATACGACTGATAATTAATGAGATAAACGAGTTTTAAAATTAAAATAACTGCCATCTAAGGCCGTGTAATGAATTAAAAAACAAATGACTTCGTCTATAAGGGGCCTTGGACAGCAACAATCGAAAGCTATGAAAGCCTACAGAGAATGTTTCTGTGTTGTATGAAGTAATATCGGAAGCTAAATTAACCGATTTGTATAATTAATTATTATTTCATCATTGGAAAGTGTAGTTTCTCTGGATGGACATAATGCTATAATGTTATTACAGTAACTTGTGAGTGAATTGAGGACAGGTAAGATTAAAATAGCTTCTTATGCACAGAAAACTTGATAGGTTATTCTGTATATTCATTTCCTGTATTTCTTAAAATAAAGTTTATGAACACATTTTTATCTCAGAGAATTAACGAACGAGAGTGTATTGATTTAGTATGCAGTAATAGTACGTTAGCTTAGCAATCCATTATTATTATATAATTCAAATTTTAACTATGCAGAATTGAATCGTGTTAAAATACATAAAATATATATGTAATAAATGCAATGCAAAAAAATTGGGTAATGAGCCAAGCAGATTATGTTGCGCTGTTGTAAAAGTTGTTCCTCCTGAGATTCAAGAGCTCCCACAACAAATTAAATCTTCCTAATTCGAGTACATCCGTTATCAACACACTTTTTACATAATATAATATAATATAATATAATATAATAATAAATCTGTAGCCAAAATTTTTCTGTTAATTTTCGTTTTTCCAAAAATAATTGGTAATAACAATTAAGAAACATGTTAAAGGAATTGTCACTGCACCAAATGACTGGTCTCTGGACCAAAATGATCGCATTTTAATATTTTAAATACAATTTAAATTAAGTAACATATTAAACGATTTATCCTTATATCAAACACGAA